>CM061921.1:336101625-336319637 GCA_031002005.1 Vandiemenella viatica | reverse complement strand
ATCCCCGCGCTTCCTACCTCTACGAGTTGAACGCTCCTTCCCATGTAAGGATAAAGGCCGTGGAGTGGGGACAGAGCAGACTGACCTTTAGCCGCCTTTGTTAACTGAACGGGCTATAATAGGTGTGGATTATAATATTCTACTGCATGCACTATTTAACTGATGTACTGCTGAAACAAAAAGGTGAACGGAAAATTTGCTAAGAAACATAATCTGCATGCCCTTTATGTGTCTAGGGTCCTTCATGCCTCCCAATTACGGTGTTAAAAATACAGCTGGATCACAAATATATATGTGTGCCCTGCGTAGGTGGTTGCTATGTACGGAGTTACCTTGTCGCACAAAGTTTCCGAGGAAATGGAATTGGGGTTACCTTCCCCAGATTGAAAGAGTTTATTTTGCTGTTTGTGTGGTATATGTATTCAATGTAAAGTAATATTTTATGTTGTGGATGAAAGAATAAAGTAGGATAGGGTGAAATCGGGTGCCAGCCCATTCAGGAATATTGAATAAAAAGTTATAGGCGCCGTCGCTCCATATGCACCACCGAGACGTTTGAGATTTACACCCAGCATTAGGAATCGTGTACTACTACCTCTCCAAGCCTGCTGGATAAGTCGAGTATCATGAAAATTCTTTCCAACATCCGATTCCGAATCAGATAGCTCCGATCTCTGTGACCTCAGCCAACGAGGCTGGTGTATCGAAGATAATTACAGCGTCGTTTGACTGATGTATTACTGATGGGTACTGCGAAAAATTATATATCAGTAAATAAAATTTCCGGAAGTTTTCGAAAGAAATGTTTAACTGTCACATAAAAATTGATTGTAAGGAACAGAAAGAACAAAAGCGTTGCCACAAGCCACTGTTCAGGGTTAAGTTGAGCGTTCAACCAACTATAAACAAACTCAGGAGGCTTATTTTTCATATAAACTTGCGATAGATTATTTCAATAATTTGGAGTACAAAACTTAAAGAAATTAACCGAAAGCAACTTCAGGGATAACATTAATGTAAGTGAAGCAAATGTGTAGGCATTATAGGCCGGGACACCGTAGGGTTGTTCGCCGCATATATGACAGTGTCAGTTGGATGCATAATCCGCCTCTCTAGTGCCCAAATAACCTATTCTGATAAACTCTCAGTGTAATAAAGGCTACTGGAAACTCGGAAGCGTTCTCTTTACATACACAAATCAAACTTTTTCTAGAAGTAAAGGACATATTACGGATCAGCAGAAAGTCTGATTTAGACCTGGATTCAAACCAGATACATCTAGATCAACTTTAGACAATTTTAATTGGACAGCAAATGGATTTTTCGATCTGACTAAAGCATATCATAAAAATAATCTATATGTATAAGCCAGTTTGGATTTTTATCGTTGTTATTCCCTAGATAGCTTTATATCTAATGGTACAATGTATGAATGAAAATTGAATTCATGGTGTCTCTTAAGTTTTGACCCACATTCCTTATCCTATCAGCGTTTAAGGTTCCTAAAATTAGTGTAGCAGAATGGAAAGTATCTTGTAATTTAGATTTGTATTATTCCAAGTTTACTTGAAGAAATTTAAATCATTAGGAACTAGGACAGAATGTTAGGATGATACACAATTCCTAATCACCAGAATACATACCAGATGCCTAAATCATATCCCACACTTCCCCGCAATTCGTATGGAGTGTTTATGGCGACTCGTCCTTTGGATTAGAATGTAAAACTGCGTGCACCCTGATTCACACTCTCCCTCTTTTCGTCTTTATATTGCAATGAGACGAGGTTTTTGAGAAAGAGGTGTAAATTCAAGAGGCATATCTATACGATCTAGACATGGGTCGTAACCCGACCAATTTATTTCATAAAAGATCATATGGCCTGCAGACATAGGTGTATCAGTATCTATAAACAATCAAAAATCAACATCTTGCTCTACAACAGTGGCGGTAAATTCTAAAACTGAATAAAACTTAATGTGACTTTACAAAAATTGACCACCTCCAAATATTAATAAAAGGACATTATATAATACAAGAATTATTTTACAATTCAAATAGACACGCAGGCTTATTGGGTTCACCGAACATTACTTCAAAAGAGTTATCATTAAAGTTCATTCTTGATAGTTACAGTTTTCTTTGCTGTTGGTAATATCATTAGCTCAGTTTTATACGGTCGACAGAGGATGGGACCCTACACTCAGAGCGTTACAGGGTAAGTTATACGGGCCAGTAGTCAAATGCACACACCACTGTATCCGAAAAAGTTGAGAACTTTACCGTATATAACTGCAATGGAAGAATTCCTTCCCGTTCCTTGCTCCAAGTCCTTTCCTGTCCTTGCAGCCAGTGAATGATAAAGTACGTCGTCACATGGTCATCCACTGACATGAGTTTCCTTAAATATTAAGATTAATGCTGCAATAATTCCCTTTTCCTGCAGCTACTGGTAATTCAAATTTGAAATCATTATCCACTATTATGGATGACGTTTCATTTAGTTAGTGAAATAGTCGTAACCAGTGCTTATTTTCGTTGAACCCAAGACAATGCCATCAATTACAATTCATACCAAAACATTCCTGAATACATGATGCTCGTTTTCTTCTGAGTGTATCTTCACATTCTTTTAACCCGCGTATGCACCTATTTCCCAGTTCTATACTTATCTAGTGCTGTGTTCATTCTTGGTTAGATGGTACTATCACCTTCACATATCCACTTTAACTTCGTCGTTCTATTGTCTTTGGTCAGGAGCTGAGAAGCAGAATTTGCACGATGTTGTTTGTCTAGCTCTCTATAAGGTCGTTTTCTCACACATCGGCAAAACCGGAGTCGATGTCAACCTTATCGCATGGAATGCTTTAGGTTTTTAACTTCGGTGGAACGTGTTTGGCATTTAGCAAACTTTATCTCATTGGATTATTACACCTCAGAAAAAAACAGAAAATATTTAATGAATAGAATGTAATAAGTACATCCTATGTTGTAGGCCTATATTGCAGCCAGCAATTCGGTATACGTTATTTGTTGAACTATGTTATTAGATTTGCAAAACCTGTGCATTAATATCAAACAGGAGTCCGAGCGTGGTTGGTGAGTGCTAACGCTCTGGTCTCGCATTCTGGAGGTCGCAGGTTGGAATCCCCGTCCAGGATTCCTTGTTTTCTTTAGATCACTCAAGGCGAATTCCGGGAATGTTCCGTCAATAATTCCATGGCCGAATTCCTTCCCATTCCTTACACCCGGTCCTTTCCCGCCTCTAATGACCTCGACGCCAACGAAGCGTAAAGGCTCAAAGGAAAGAAAAACCACCACTTTCCTCTAGTCATGTAATATTTTTTTTTAATAGCATTTCGCTTAAACAACCTTTCATCGGAATAAATTTTAATTGTTATTTCAACGCATTATATTGGTATTGTTTATACAAATGAGGTCAAAAACTGATCCAAAATCACTACGTCTGTTCGTAAGTTTAGTTTGTTACTCGTGTTAGTGTACCATCAAGCACTGTGAACTTTACGCCAACCAACCCTCTAATGTTAAAGTTCAAACGTGGAGTAGATATGTACAGCCAAATCAGATTGTACCCGACAGAATCCGTTTGCGTGTTGATTCCAGTTTAATGTGTTGCGGACACTGGAATTGTGTGAGTTTTTTCTCTATCATCAAAGGCGACTGCATGTGAACGATATTTCGTCTGTGAACAAAAAAAAGTGGTTATCGATAGCACATCTGTGCAGACTTCACTGGTAGTACTCAACTCCATGAAGATAGTCATCAGTTCGTTGTGGTATTACGTTCTGCAAATGAAATGGATGGGGTTTTTGTTCACATCACACGCTCAGTATAGCCTTGCGATCAATCAATATTCAATTGCTGCGCAACACAAAGCAAGGTTATTGACAGATTGATTTCTCACTATAATAAAACGACCTTCTCAAACATGAGTATCCGCAACTAGTGTTGGCGGCTCGCGTTGGTACCGAACTCCTAAAAACATATAAGGGTGGGTGGAAATCAGAAGCAGCCAGGAAGACACACTAATTTTCCTGCAATTAGGTTTACGCCGTCGGCTGTTACTATTATTCGGGCTTTAAATAGCGTCGATAAAGGGGTCATCCACGACTTAGCAAAGAACTAAAAAGTTAAAATCGTACTGATCGATGGATGGTAGTAATAAAGTTAAAAGTCAGATTGTAAAATGCCAGATAAACTCCAGACCTAAAGTTGCATCACCCAAACGTAGGTAAGTAGAATATACTTACTTGATTGTATAGCAGACAGTAAGGTATCAAAGTTCTTGATTCAATGAAAAAATTGTTAATGTTCAAGCGTCAGAAAACTAAAAATACTCCAGAGAGATTCCAGTATTTTAGACTATTATCCAACACGGTAAAAAGTATAACTACTTTGATATAATCACTGTCTGAAATGTTGCAAATTATAGCTTTAACCAATATTCAGCTTTTAAATCTAGCACGGTATGCAGTTGTATTCAGCTGAAAAAAAGATTGGTTCGCGTGATCTACGTTATTACTAACAAGGAACATACACAAGTACACTTTGCTGTTTGTGACGTAGGATTGTAGGATTCTACGTTATGATCACAGTCGCTAGCCTAACTGAACGGACAGTAGTGGAAAATTTTAATTAAAATTTGTGGTTTTAATGTTGGAAATAACATTAGTAACAACAAAAGATAGCTTTTACTGAGGTACTTACTTTTACAAGATTCACAGCAACTTAATTACCCTGGGATAGTATTACAATTGATGATAGTAGTAAATTTTATCAGTAGCAGCAATAGCTGTAGAAATAATAGCTTTTACAGAGGTTCTTAGCTGATACAGGATTCACATAAAATTAATTATTCTGGAAAATGTTCTGTAAAATTTATTTTATTAAAAAAAAAATTCATGTATGGTTAATTGTGCTGAACGATAGTATACACAGGAAAAATAAATAAAAATGTCTATAATTCTCTCCATTTCCGATTTTAAATAACATTTCATCAAAGACTTCTGAAGATAAAGTACTCTGATGTTAGTTTTGAGTTTCAGTTTTGTGACATGTGGCCACTGTAAGATCATTTTAAGGAAGCGTTGACTTAATACACCCTTGCTATCCTCATGACCACTGGTAAAATCTATTTCAACACCAATATTAAATATTACGGCTTACGAAAATCGCATGATGAAAAATATATAAAATTGTTTCTGAACTAAACAAATTAATGCGTAGTTACTAAAACACTTAAATGTTACTTTGATGAAATAAAATGAGATGTGAGAGTTAATTATAAATTGGATTTGATCAGAAATCGTTCTGAAAAGACTGTTTTAAAAAATTTCGAATTCAGAAAGATCTGTCATGTTGACATATTAAAATTACTTTTTTTTAACACTTCACTCCTATTTGTGAGGCCCAGGAATTGAGCTGTTTTATAGTAGTTTATTTGTATAAAACAGTGACAAATTATTTTCCAAATAAAAATATTGCTTGTTACGATAACAAAATTCAAAGCGTTTCTGTACTCGCCGTAAGCTGCATGCCGAGTCTTTTTAGGTCTAAATTCTAGACGCAAATTGTATGCTGCAAAGATAATTTTTATTGACATTTAAAACTGGACTGAGTGATTGAAGAGGATGAAATATTATAAGTATAACCCTTAGTTTATACTGCAAATTTAAATCGTAAACACTGTTATTGCGAGTTATTTGTAATAGACAGAGGAAAGTTTTTTTTTTTGTTGTGGAAAATGTTTTATACAAAACATCATCATGTTTCATTGCTACGCTTCTAGCCATTTGGGTAGCACAACCTAAAAAACCTGATTAACAAAAGTCGTTACTGCTCTGTTCTCATAGACGATTGGTACATACCGAGCGTGGTGGGTGAACGGTTAACGTTCTGGCCTCGCAATGGGGAGGAGGACGTAGGTTCGAATCCCCGAACGGTCATCCAGATTTGGGTTTTCCATGACTTCCCCAAATCACTATAGGTGAATGCTAGAATGGTTCCTTCAAAAAGGCCATGGCCGATTTCCATCCCGTTCCTTGTCCCCAGTCCTTTCCCGTCTGTAATGATCTCGACAACTACCAGACGTAAAGCCATAAGTAAAAAGAAAAAAAAAAACCTGGGGTTCCGTGGAAGGGTCATAAGGGTTCCGTGTTCCGTCCAAAAATTATATAAAATGTTCGTTGAAAAGAGTCATAACTGCGCTGCGAGAAGGCTATCACGGTTCTGCTACCGTTTGTGACGACTTAGGGCCCTATTACACTAGGCGACTTGGCGGCGCAACCAGCCGCGGCACTGGTGTCTCTGTTGGCGACGCAACCAGGATTCTGGTGGCGCCGCCAGCCAGCCACTCGCACAACCGAGCAGTCACTTTGCTGCTATCCTCGCATTGTATGCGAATTGTGTAGTTGAATATGTCCAGTGAACTACAGAATGTCACTGGAAATGAGTGGAAGTGGAAGTGTAGAGAAGACAAAGGGGTAAAGCAAGAAGAATTTCTCATTTTCGTATCTTTCCCGGTAATATCAACCTTTACTAAGTACAATGATTAAAAGAAAGTCGATTTAGACATTCTTAAGTAATTAAAAAACTTGTTGTCGTCTGAACACAGTTTAATTGCGATGGAGCTAACACTCCGGTAGCAATTTGCACATTTACAGCACTCTCTTCACCCTCCTCCTTTCCTCCAATGAGTCCCAATCCAGCTCCTGTATCATATCAGTTACTGACTGGGTGCTGCGATAATTTCCACAAACAAATCTAGCTGCTCTTCTTTGCACACCTTCCAACTCCTGTATTTGATCTCCAAAATGTGGTCCCAAACTACACCACCATATTCAACAAATGATCTGACCAAAGTTTTGTAACCCAACTCCCTAACTTCTCTGTTACATCCTCTCATCACCTTCTTCAGCAAATGAAGGATTTTGTAACCTTTTTCTACCACCTGCCCAATTGAGTTTACCAAACGTTATGCAAAGAATTTACACTTCATCAAGCAAATCTAACCCACTCTGTAATCATAATTAACCTTTAGATCTATTTATCTTTGTATCTTATAAGCCGACTCTTCTTGGCATTTATCTTCATTCCATGCTGACCTTCCCATTTAGATATCCTATCCAGATAATCCTACAACTGTTCAGTCTTCACTTGTTTTTATCCTATTGTATACCATTGTATCATTTGCAAAATACCTAGATTCTGACCGTAACACAGTCATTCATTAGAATAATGAACAGCAACTCCCATATTTACTTCCACTTCTCTTGATAATGTATTTCCTACTCTAACCCTTTGCTTTCTGACTTTTAAGAATTCCTGTGCCCAACAAGTAACTTTTTCATCCAATTCAATACATTTCAGTTTATTTAAAACCATTTTATGGCTCACTCTGTAAAATGCCTTAGAAAGATCTAGTGCCACACTATCAACTTGGCCTCCCATTTCAAATTCATTTGAAATATCTTGCATATAGCCCACTATCTGAGATTCAAATGAATATCCTTGCCTAAAGCTATGTTGTCGATCTGAAAACTAGTTTCGTTCTTCACAGAGATTTCTGATATAGTTGCATATCAATCTCTCAATCATTCTGCCCATCACTGATGACAAACTAATTGGCCAGGAATTTTCACCATATTTTTAACCCTTCCTTTATGAACTGGTACTACTATCGGTCTTTTCCAATCCTTTGGTAAGCAGCAAGTTTCCAAACTCATTTTAAACAAAATTTTACGGTAAGGTACAATATCCTATCCCACAATCTTTAATAAATCTGTAGTTATATTACCTATACCAGTTACACCAGTTTTAGCTTTCTGAGTTACTTCGCAATTTCCTGAGAATTTATTTCAAATTTTGTGGGTTCGTCATTTATAATCTCCTCTGATTCATTCCCTCCCATCACAGGATGACTGTCCTTAGTTGTCTCACCAAACCTGACACTCAGTATCTCTGCAATTTTAAAATTGTAAAGTAGGAAGGGGCATATGAACAATAGACTGAACGCGTGGTGGCGAGTCTGGCGGCGCCGCCAGGTGGCCTAGTGTAATAAGCTACGTAAGATACAATGCCCCGCCACGACTCTCGGCCACCAGTTGTTGCCGGCCTGGTGGCCGGGCAGGGCAGCCAGCCGGCCGCCAGTTTCTGGCGGCGCCACTGGCTGCCCTAGTGTAATAAGCTCCATAAGGGGGCATCCATAAATTACGTGAGGTGAAATAGGGGGAGGGGGGGGTCCGGCGAAATCTCACCAGATCTCACCAGAAGGGGGGGGGGTCCGGCCAGATCTCACGAAATCTCACCAGGGGGGAGGGGGGGGGGGTCCAGAAATCCGGAAAAACACCTCACGTAATTTGTGGATGCCCCCTAAGACTCTGTGCCCAGCGACGAGCAGAGCCACCAGTGGCCCGGCTGGTTGCGCCGCCAAGTCGCCTAGTGTAATAAGGCCCTTACCGATGTGAGACTGTTTTTTCAGCTTACACTTCTACAAATGGGGAATCGTCAAAAAATGTATGATCAATTATGGTTCCGTGGCCAAAAAAAATTGGGAACCGCTGCACTAAGGAATACCTAACCCAATTGTTGTCGTCCATTCAGTTTGTCGTTTTGTCACAGCGCTCTAACTCGTCAAAGGAAAAAATTGCAGACTTCATTTTTTTACAGGTTACTCGATCCATTTACCCTACAACGAAATATCGTATTAAAATATTCTACAACAAGTAAAAGATGTAGAATATAAATCCCAGCGTGTGAAGTATCGGTGCTGAAAGGTCATTAAACAGAGGACTGATATCATTTTCTTCATTTTTTTAACTGTAAAATAAAGACGGGGACGGCTATCAAAATTTGATATTTTACACCATTTTTTGTTACTAGGTTCTGGGGTTTTATAACATCGAGCTGTTAATTGGCAATTTCTTTGAAGCTTAGCCCGTCTCGTAAACCTGTAATCAGCCAGCAACAGGCGTCGGATAAAAAGTCTTTGAAAATATTCCACGAGAAAAAAGAATAATAAACGTCGACAGACCCTAGCAGAAAAATAAATAAATATCTGCTTCGTACTTCTTTTATTTACAACAATTTCGGAAATACTTAACGATCAGTTAGGCCTGCGTCATACACTTCACACCATTTCGGTAAAACCTCCAGTTTTTTCAATAATTTTAATTAATAATGATTGCTGTACTTCTCTCTCTTTACAACTTTAGGAAATATTATTTAAATGTACTCCTACAGCATCAGTTTCTCACAAATCATTCCGGAAAAAAAAACACATATAATATATCCCTTTCTCTGTCTTGCAGTTTCTTGTTGAGACAAAACGGATAAATCAGAATAAATGGCTAACGCCACCTCTAAGGGAGCGTCCATAAACCAAGTAGCTTCATTTTGGCCTTCTGTCAACACCCCCTTCCCCACGTTTTTCAACGTGGATTTTGCCTCTACCACCCCTTGCCCCCGCGTAGCAAGTAGCTTTTTTCCCTATTGATTCCAGAAGACATTTTGTACTGTCTTCTGTTGTCAGACTATCGTAAATTACATACAGAGATAATTAAATGACAAAATTAAACATTCAAATGCTGTTATGTGTTCTGTACTCATTTTAACTGTGACGAATAATATGAATGGAGAGTTACGTGACCTGGCTCGGAACCCCCTCCCCCTTTTCCACGCAGCCTAGCGTAGCTTTCCAGCAAACCCCTCCGCCCACTAGACAGAGCCACGTAGTTTATGGACCCTCCCACAGGTCAGCTCCTTCTTGTTCACTGCTGTACTCAAGACAGATAGTGCAACAGCAGATTCCACCAACAGGCCTGCTAACTTTCTAACTTTGACTATCATACAAACTCTGAATTTTCTGATTGTTTATAAAAATGAAATAAAGAATTTAATTTATCGACGATACTATACACCTTATAAGGTGTAACACAAGAACTTCGAACTTGCACCCAGTTTTAAAAATATCCCTAGTTAAATAACAAATACGAAAAATTTCTATTAATCAAAGATACTTCACAGGTTGCAAGGAAAAAAAAAAAAAGATTTGCGTTTACGTTGCCATATAATGATAACATTTTATTAAAAGTGACCATAACTCAGAATGTGTTGCATCCAGCTAAATAGCATAAGTACTAGTTAGTTGATAGATCTGATTGAAATTCAACAATTGCTGTAATGGCGCTTGCGATAACGAGGCGCGACGGGCGAGTTGATACACTGTGTGCTGCCTTTTGTCTTCGATAGAGTGGTCTGGTGGCTCAGTGGAGATCGAAAGGTCACCGGTTCGAATCCCTGTCTCGGTGGGGATTTTCGTATTCTCTTAACCCGGCCTTCACCTCTGGCACAGCTTACTGTGTAATGTGAAGTACGCCAGAACGCTTCCGTGGCTCAGATTCCAAGTTAAACTGTAGGTCCCTTGTATCCGGTAGGATTGTTGGGTTAGGTTAAGACGGCGGAACGCGAAACCAATGCGAACCCTCTCACCTGGTCATTATGACCACACGGAATTATTATATATATCTTCGATAACGTTATTTAATATTTATTGTTCATGTTACATTGTATACTATTTAATTCACCCTAATTTCCTTATTACTTGCATAACGTATGGTTAATTTCTTTAAAAATAACAATTTCGATAATACTTTGTGAAACAAACATTTTAATTTTTAAGATTGATAGTTATTACAAGTTGGGTGATAATAATTACATGAAGAACGTCCCTGTGAATGCATTCACTGCAATCTTGAGTCGTTCCATGCCCTACGAATTTCGTTAAATTGATTTCTTGAGATTCATATTAGAGATTCCTTCCTTGTCCCCGAGCCAATTGCATCTTCAACTACTGTACTTTACTGTCTGATCAATTTTCGCTCTGGTTCGCATTCGGGAAACGCGGGTTCGATTCCCAGATTTAGGTTTTCCGTGGTTTTCCCAAATAACTCCCTAATGCCGGGATGCTTTCTTCAAAAGGCAATGGCCGATTTACTTCTCGTTCCTTGCTCCCAATGCATTCCCGCCTCTAATTACGTCGACGAGGCATAAAGCCAGAAAAAAATTAAGCAATTTCAGCTCAGTTTATAACCAATCGTTTTGTAAATGCCATTTGTCTACGGAGAGCACTGTTGGACAAACGCCTACGATAGATATACCTGTCCTTCTTCCCATTTTCTGAGGAGAATTTGACTCAACGGGATTCCGAGAAATTCCACCTTATTGCTAAACAGACTAATTTAGGTCGCCACAACTAGGAAGGTGGGAGCTACAGCAGGAGGCTCAACATTGGTCTGCTCCATCCCCACTCCATTCCCTTTATCCCTAAATGAGAAAGGGGAATTTGCTAATCGCTTACGGGTACACAATGGACAGTTAGGAGAGGCAGAAACCGTAGGCGATAGTGAGGAGAGGGCTGGGGCAAGGGAACTTGACATTGAACCGCCATTTCAGAGTGAGCAGGATATAATAGGACTATTCACTCCCGCTCCCCTAACCAAGAGCAGTTGGCTTACCGTTAGAAAGTTTGCTCACGTGATACATATATATATATATATATTAACTGCTTTACGTCTCTCAACAGCGAGGTCTTTAGAGACGGGAAAGGATGGGGGCAACCAATGGGAAGGAATTCGGCCATGACCTTTTTAAGGAAGCATCCCGGCATTTGCCTGGAGTGATTTGGGAAACCATGGAAAACCCAAAACTGACGTGATATATAAAGCAGCAGCCTAAATAACATGGATTGTTACTATCATGACAATTATGGTGACCGAACAATTTCGCACCGATCGTGGTGGGTAATTGGTAACGCTCAGGCCTCGCATTTGGGAGGACGCTGGTTCAAATCCCCTTCCGGGCATCCAGATTTGGATTTTCTATGGTTTCCCAAAATCACTCCACGTGAATTCCTTCAAAAGACCTTGGCAGAATTCCTTGCTGTTCCTTGCCTCCAAACTCTTCCCGTCTCCATTTACCTCAACGTCGACGAGGCGTAAAGCCAGAAGTAAAATAAAAATAAAATTTCGCTGGTACGTATTGCCGGAGAGATAAGGTGAGAAATACAGCAGAGGAAGATAAAACTATGATTGGAATACACCACGACTGATGCCTGTGTACCGTCACTTATCCTGCTGCTGGTGTGGTTAGTGTGCGAACATCAGAATAGCATGAGTGCGATAGGATGGGTGCGAGTGGAATTCAATTATCACAGCCGCCGAGAACCAACTACCTCTGAGGTCGGCAGACATCGAAGCCAATTACAGCCTCTGTCTACCTCATCACTAATGAATGTGTTATTCCACAGCAACTATTTGAGACACACTAAACGCCCTCTATAATCTCATGCAACGATCTGTACGAACAACTGAATCATTAAAAATATTATCATACTTCAACCAATGACGTGAATTAGCTGAAGAAATAATTATTGTTGGACAATGTCAATTGTCGAATGTTTAGTTAGTATAAGAACAACCAATCTCTTTTTTTTATACATACCCGATAATATTAATTTAATTGTTTGAGAA
The DNA here is from genome assembly GCA_031002005.1 of Vandiemenella viatica. Taxonomy (NCBI): domain Eukaryota; kingdom Metazoa; phylum Arthropoda; class Insecta; order Orthoptera; family Morabidae; genus Vandiemenella; species Vandiemenella viatica. The sequence goes on along the minus strand of CM061921.1, from coordinate 336,307,089 downwards.
AATTGGTGTACCTATTACAGTAAGTGTCATTGCTTGCTTCTCCGGGTTTTTGAAGTAGAAAAGTGGGATAATAAATGATGAATGACGTACATGTGAATTATTTATTTACTTGAAAACAAATACAACATTAACACAGCATAACCACTGAATTCGTTTACAGTGCATGAGAATTATCAATGTGAACTGGACAGAGCGCTATTTACGGGTCGACTTGTTAATTGCTGTGTGTCAGCTCTGCTTCGAATAGTTACCGAACCCAGGACAGCCGAACGTGGCGTGCAAACAGTAGTGTCAGTTGAATGCAGCCGCTAGTGCAATTTTTTATACAATGCATTGATAAATTTTTAATGGTTTATGACTGGTATAACATAGAGCTTCGAAGATGCTGGTTTTTGTAGTAACAATTCAGTAAAAATCATCACTGGTAGATATCTAAAAATACCTACTCTATGAAAAGTTTGAACCATATCAGGTGTATGCACTTACCACGGATGGTGTTGCTACTTCTTAACAACGTCCAGGGGAGGTGATGCATCATTGCCTTCCCCAGAGCGATAGTGACCGCTAGTGTTGCTGTAAGTTTGTAAAGCTGTCAAGATTTTTGTGTTCTAGAGTCGTGCTAACACTGTCTAGGCGCACTCGGTTTATCGCTGCCAGCGCGATCTCTGCCGGCCAAATGCCGGAAATACAGTGCAGACGATCGAGCCTGGACGTAAGCTCGAGCCTGACAGTAGGTTTGGTCTGTTATTCACGTGCTGTGGGGGGACGAAGCGACGCTGGTAGTTGACCGGTACAATCGGAACCGCCACGAACTGCATCGCAGTTTTAAAAATCGCTAAATCGAACAATGAAGTAACTGACAAATTAAAGAGTGGAGAGTATATGTCTTCTTTTTATTATTTCCTACCGTTTTTTGTATCATTTTATAATATTGTATACATTTACTCTCGGAAAATTCGGACACTTATATACCCAGCACAACTCTATGTTAACGGAAAAGTACAAATCGGCAGATTGTACCAAATTTCAACATTTCTGTGGTGATGTTCGGCATATCGTAAAAAGTGGAACAATTCTTTTCCTGAACATATGAATGATATTTTTGTTATCAACAGTGACATCAGTTGTGTCATTAACGTGAGTTCAATGTTGTGTATTAATAGGTACAAATTCGTAAAAGACTTCACACATATTTGAAACCTCCCTATAAATCATAATGTACTAAATGTGGCTTCAGGATATACGTTATGTACGTCAGTAACTGTAGATAACTTATTTGTTACGGTTTTTGTTACACTGTGTTCTGATCTCATAGTTATAAATACTTCCGTTACGTATTTTTACCAAACACATAAACGTTGCACTTTTCTACCTCGAGTTAGTTGATAGAATATTCACAAAATGTTGGTAGCAATCATTGATATACTCGATTCGAAAATGCCGCTACCGTACAATCATGTCTAGTTTCCTATGATGTACCATCGTTGTTGCGCCGCACCAGGGAGGAAGAGAGTATGCGCTATTCCTGCATTGCTGAGCCTTCGTATGTCCGCCGATCTTTCGTTTGTCCACCGAGCCTTCGTTTGACCACCTATCCTGGGTAAGCTCCAGAGGTCACAGCTCTCCCGAGTATAGAGTACAGGTCATAGGAATAACCGAACGAGTTCGAGCGTGGGTAGACGGTAATTTACAAGACACTAGTGTGTTCCTTGAAGTGTGTTGTTTATTTTGTGGGTGAGAATTGAAAATCAGTGCCAGCCCACCCTCTCGAAGGAAACTGAAGTGGTTTAATATGCCCATCTGAAGGACGGATAACCATCAGCAGGGTCGTATGCCCATAATCCAGTCACATTCCTGAGAAATTAGTTCTTTAATATTATGATTAGGAATTGGACATATCTCTTATACCCTGGTAGCCAAGTCTGCTTTTTTTTAGTTTCTTCCACCACCAGGGAACCAGCTAACTCCATCAAAGTGCCTCAGCGGTCAATGGTGCGGATTACGCGTCATAGCACAAATTCATTAATATCGGGTCAGTTTTAATAACACTGTTGACCTATTTAATACTTCACAAAAACATAAAAACCAGATTACGAACGATTCGAAATTTTTTGTCACATGTAAACAAAATAACACTTGCGCTTTGTGCAAAATAGTTGCGTTTCTGGATTTATTTTGACGCAGAAGATCGAGGAAAAGCTCCAAGCTTATATTGTGAGCTGGGTTTTGTATTCAAAGATAATGTGTACAACATGTTGCACCAGAAGACAATGCCACCTGATGACAAGCATAGGTTCATTAGCCTTGTCAGCAAGGTAAAGCCATGGTCTGTACCGTAGCCTCCCTAATGTAACCTGTTGACGGAATGGTTGTACACCATATAGTATTCCATAGCAGCTGTAAGCGATCCAGGTATGAGTAAATCTAAACATCATTAAGGTTCTGTTTTACTTAACGAGAGAAGGAACATAATCCATGACTTGCAGATAAAATTTTAAAATATTTATGAACTTCAGCATACTGATCTTGATGTCTCTTAGGCATTACAGCTTCTTGCTGGTTAAGCAACCATTTGGTTAAATACTACGGTTAAATAGTTTAATAATGCCAATGAAATATAAAACACACCTTTCAACCAACTGTACAGTGACTTAGTGACCCATCATCCGGTGACTGATAAATGGCCGTATAACCGGACAGTTGTGTCAGGCATCCTCTTGTCCTTAAGATTGGTAACACCGCAGAGGTTTACCAATCAGAAATAATCGACAGCGCAAGAATGCAGAAATCACGGACTTTAATTGCTCCAAACAACGTAACGCTCTCCATTTCAGGTATTACCTTTAAAAGGATTCCGTTAAACTCATCGTCTCCTTTGCTGAAAAACCTTGCGCCTCAGCCATTAGGTCAATCAGTTGAGATGTTCTGTAAATATGGAAAATAGCATCTGAATGGCATCAATATATCAAATAATTCTTTACTGTACCTTCTTTTGTTTTAGTCTTTTTGACTGTCTTATATGAAAGCAGCTGGAAAAGTCAAGACGTTTTCAACCACCTTGCTTCAAATTTTAACGAGTCGTTGCGCCGAGTTAATGCAACCAGTGCGAACTGCGAAAAACCAAACAAGCGTACAAACAGACGGGAGTTGAGCTACTGTGCTACTTCCTTCAGCACTCCACTGCGAGGAGTTTGGCGACGGAGTTTTGGTTGGCTGCACTCAATATTGTGAAAGCTCTTTGATCTCCTGCTGTTGGCTGTGGATCAATACAGCTTCCCGCACGAGCACGTACGCGCACGCAATATCTACATACTGTGCATCCGCGCAAACCTCACTTTAATATCGATCGTAGTTTCATCTAAGTGAAACATAGTGTTTGCAGTTATGATGCGAAAGAGAAAAAAGTGAACCAGGTATTCTGAAGGTACCAGAAATGATATCAAAATGAAAGGTATAAAACTAAGGCAGGTGATGCAGTGTATATATAGTTAAACTGTATCTGTGAGACGTGTAAAGTGAGATTGATGCCATTGCTTTTCGAAACCACTGAAACAGAATATCGGAACAGTTATATGTAGGATTGAATAGTCCATAAACAAGCTTTCTGACGGGACTGAAAAACTGATACTGGCTAACATAAAACAAAATTAGTCTATCAACTAACGTAACATCGGGAAAGAAATGAGAACATCAATTTTCACTAAGCGAATGTCAGAATTTTTATTTTAATCGATAGATGTGCCAAACGGCTGTGAATAATTACGATTAATGTTAGTTCTTTCACAATTAAACACGAATTTAGTTTTCAGACTATAAATATAATTATTGTACAAGATGTAGTAGTACGCTGGAAATTAATAAGTACTATAGTAGTCCGGTAGCACAATGGTTAAGGAGCTTGTCTTTAAAATTCAGTATCCTGAGTTCGGAATAGAGGGACCGAGCGTGGTGGTTTAACGGTTAGCGTTCTGGCCTCGCATTCGGGAGGACGGCGGTTCGAATCCCCATCCGGGCATCCAGATTTGGGTTTTCCATGGTTTCCCAGATCACTCCAGGCAAATGTCGGGATGCTTCCTTCAAAAGGTCATTGCCGAATTTCCTCCCATTCCTTGCCCCCCATCCTTCCCCGTCTCTAAAGACCTCGCTGTTAAATGACGTTAAGCAGTTAAGAAAAAAAGGAATCTAGGAGGTAAGCTCTAACTGTCATACCTCTAACACACTGAGCATCTTTCTGCAGGATCCATTCAACCATTTGGTTCTAAGTTATGTTCAGTTTTTATGAATATTAGAAAAACGTTTAGGAAAATAGGATACTGATTATGAGCGATATTAAATTCACTAAGAGTTACCAGTAACTGCCACTAAGCAATATGGGATACCACAAGTTTCAGAGTAAGTTTTCTGAAAAAGCCATCTGGTGGCTCAGTGGTATATCTTGTTGTGCAGTGTGAAGTACGCCAAAACGTTTCCGTGGTTCGAATTCCACGTTAAACTGTAGCCCTCCTTTACTCGGTAGGATTACCAAGAAAGGGTAGCCAGCCATAGCAGAAGCGCATGAACAGAAAATCGAAACTCTGTCAATCGGCGGCCGAACCCTTCGGCGATTTTCCGGCCAATATGCCATACGTATTATTAGGGAGTGTTTATAAACTACATTTCTTTGTCTAGGAGTAGAGGGGGCGTAGAAGGGTTGGGTTTCCGAGCCACGCCATGTAACGTTTTATTCATACTATTTGTCACAGTTAAAATAAGGTACAGAACACACAACAGCATGTGGATATTAATTTCCGTCATTTGTTTATCTTCGTAAGTAATCTAGATATCCTATGTACTAACAAAGCTGCGCATGCAGGGACGTGATGTCGTAGCGTAGGGTTGCATGCGGCCTGCACATTTGAACTAACCGATACGCGAAGACGCATTACGATTCGAAAAACATTTGACATGCCGTTTACATATATCACCCGGGGTTTTCCAAGGCAGTGACAGTTCAGATTATTTTAATGGTTTGAAATAAAGCTGTCTTGGCTAGGATCGTCCGCGTGTCGCTACACCGCTCGTTGACAAAATAATTCCAATTTTGTTCTGTCAAGTGAATTTCTGTGCTGCTTTAATTATAGTGCTTGCTGAAGTGTTATTTCAAGCTCAAAGTGTTCTGTGAAGTGGCGCTGTTCAGCAAACGAGGCTTATCCGAAATGTTTTTCCAACGAGTTTTCACTGAACAATGGGTAATAAAAAATTTTCAACCTGATGATGTAAAAAGAAAGGTGACAGAACTGCATCATGGTAAAACAAAAATTTAGCTATTTTAATTTTTTTTTTACGTGGCATGTATAGTTTTCTCTATTCCATCAGTTAAAGAACAGTGATGGACGAAATAAAGAGAATATTTTTAGTAATACCTCAAGAAGAAAACGATCCTTGACTGTGTTTGAGAAAGAGCGATAATTGATCATTTGCAGGAGCGGCTGGTGTCAACATCTCCTTCAGAATATTTATAATTATAGAAAAGTAAATGACGCAAAAATGAGTGGTGTTCATTATGTACACAATAATTTTAACAATAGTGCGATAAGAGTAAACAGTTGAAAATGTCTTCGGTAATCAATAGGGAAAAAAGCTATATGCCTCACGAGGGGAAGGGAGGGGGAGGGGCGTCGAGGCAAAAGTCACGGGGTATGTAAGAGGGGGGGGGGTTCCGAGGGAGGCCAAAATGGAGCTACGTAGTTTATGGACGCTCCCTTGTTACTGTTATGAAGGAGCAAAACTTTGTTTTTCTTGCCAGCTTTTTTTGTTGCTACTATTTGCTGTTTGCATTACAAATTTTTCACTTCCGGAAAATTTCATTAAGGCGTATACGACGATCATATACTTTTCGACATTTCTACCTAGGTACATGCTGGCGAAGCTGCTGTCAAAAGCATGTAAATTTATAATTTTTTTAGCGGTGCTGGCAGAGTAATAGCACAAATAAGATACATATCGTCAAACCCAATAAGGTCTAGATCTAATGTCTGGAAACAAAATACAAATTCTGGAATAATTGGATTGCGATGCCTCGTATCCGTGGCTACTAACTTTCGGTAAGTGTGATATAAGAGGGTCTATTAGCTCAGTGGTTAAGGCGTCTCAATGTAGATCGGAAGGATCCAGCTTCGACTCCCTGTCTCGGCGGGGATTTTCAAAGACCATTAACCCGACCTATACCTCTGGCATAGATTCTTGTGCCGTGTGAAGTATGCCAGAACGCTCCAGTGGTTCTGATTCCACGTTAAACTGTAGGCTCCCTTTACTCGATAGGATTACGGGTTCAGGTAGCCACGGCAGAGGCGCATACGGGGAAAATCTAAACTGTCAATCGGCGGTCAAACCCATCAAGGTTATCCCAGCCATAAATGATATACGCATTATTACTATACCATGGCAGAAAGTTAATGGATTGGTGGAAAAATTTTCCCCTTCTGGTACCTGGCCAGCGGGGTAAGTGTTGCTATACAATTTCAAATTACAATGTTGTGTGCCAGAGCCTGGAATAAATCTCATATGTCTTCAAAGTGTCTATCGGGTGAGTTCATATGATACCGTGGAGGCTTCTTGGTGTACTTTACATGTCGTTTAAAAAACCAGGCCTGAAAGCCTTGTACCAGGCTTCACCCTATAACTTTTTTCATCCTGGCGAACAATAAACTACATTTAATACATTGTAATCTGTAAAATAACAATAGACACATGGATGAAAAGAACTGGCTATCCTCCCTGTGAATCAGATTCAGTATGACTTACGAGAGTCTGGGACCTAAATTATGGCAGAAAACATCGGTAGATAAACCGTGTGGCGAAATCTTTCTCAGTTGTAAACTTATAATCTTGTTTAAAATGGTTAAATTTGATTGAGGGATTCTGAATCTTGAAGACAGGGTGGAACCTGTAGAAAGATTTTCCGTTACAAATAAATACAGTACTTAAACTACTATATATGCAGAAAGATAGTATTAGAAGTATCTTAGTTTCTGGTTTTTTGTCCTGTAGATGGTTGAAGTGATTCGGGGAAACCTATGCTAAGAAGTAGAAATTTAGTGTCAACATCATATAAGCTCTATATTAATATAATATACAATTAAGATACGTTAACACCTAATTTTGAAACGAAAATTGAAGACCATCAAAGCATTCGTTCAGAAGTTTGTGGGTAACCAACTAAAATTCCGAAAATAGTTTCGAGTGGTTATATTGTCACGCCGCCTATACAGTCTGTCTGTGTTAGCCGCCTATCCTAGACTACCAAGTAAAGGGAAAAACTACTAATTAACGTGGAATCCACACCAATGAACGTATTAACATTCTTCGCGTTAATAAAGCACAGCTTTGTGATGGTCAGTTGTAAGGTACGTAGAAATGTCGGCCAAGACCTAAGTTCTAAGACCTAGTCACGTGAACAGGAAATCATTCGAGGGAATGCTAAAACACCGAATTTAGTAAATAACTCAATAAGAAAAATCTTCAGACTTTTTTGATCTTCCTATATCTACCTCAAACGTTAATCGCTTTCTACCCTATAAACATTATATGCCTCAGATTAACCTTATAGACGGAGCTTACTAATTTTAACTCATATATTAAATTGTACTTCGTCCCTTTTCATACTTTGGAAGTTATTAAAGTTAAAATTTTTAATCGACTAGGACACCAAAATACTATAATTCACTATACATCCTGTGGTCCTAGTAACATTTAATTTGGTTCACACATACCGTTTTACTTCCTAATCATAAGAAAAGTCCAGTAGTGGTGATTTTCTCTGTATTTAATGAATGCCAAATGAAAACGTGAAATGTTTGGTCGCATAATTGCGGGTTAATTGCTTTGCTATGAATGACGCTGTATTACTAAAAAAAATTATGCATAGAGATCAGCAAGCTTAACTAACAGCTTAAATTTAACTTTGTTTCTATGTTTAGTTTGGAATTGGTGGCAATCGGCATTTCTTACACAGGACGCACCCAGTTGTTTGCAGAGTGTGTTGGCATTGTTGGTAACAGACACACGTACAGTACATTGATTTCTTGAGATCTGAAACGTCCTTTTCCATCGATTTTCAAATGGAACCGTTCCATATGAGTGCCGGTTCAGAATAAGCGATCAACTTACAAAGGAAATGAGATCCCACAAAAACAATTGTTGCAAAAATAGGTCAAGTCTCTTGGTTGTTTAGTAACAAAAAATTATGAGATCTCGCCCCCCCGCCAAGTCTATACCATGTGCGCTTACTTTATTTCATTTTTTTTTTAAAAAAGAAGATTTATCTCGGTGTTATACATCATAGATTTTAAATAAAAAATTCTGATGACTTGGCTATTATTCATGCCATGTTTTAGCAAACCTATTTAAATATTTTAAACGTGTTTATTTATCAATCTTAAAAATACACAAAAGCCAAGATTTCCCCCGCACGTCTTTCGGTTTTGACAAGTCAAAGAATAAATAATATAATTTTAATTTTAGTAAAAATTATGACATGCATAATGTTCAAGTCACCATAATTTTATTTTTATTTTAAATCTACGACGCATAACACCATTGTGTTTCAGAAAGTGAAGTGAATACACACTTTAAGTGTAGACTAGGCTCAGGACAAGATCTCATAACTTTTTGTTACTAAACAACCACGAGACTTGGCCTAATTTTACAGGCATTGTTTTTGTGGGATAAACAGTATTCTTAGTAATAGTTAATGTTCTGTACGTTGCTAAATCGTAAAATCGATCTTCCATAAGCGCAACACGTGACTCGGACGCCATTATGAACGACAGCGACGTGCATACGGAATGAACGATTAAACGACATTAACCGCCCTGCGAATACGTTGTAACCTATCAACATCACGAATTTAACACATTTCCGATTACTGTTTAGGAAATATATAGAATTCCTATTAAATGTGTACTGCAAAATGTACTACACACATTTCCCGTAGATTTTAGGCATTATATACATTTCCTGGGACTTCTATATAATGACGCATTACATACTTTTCCGTTAACATACATCTAAGACTTGCCTACTGTTTTCCAATATTCTCTTAATAGAGGACGGAATAACGAATAGTAAACCCGTCACCCTTGGAGTTTGTACTTAGGTTTCTCACCTTCTGTGGTGCTCTAAATACATAACTGGAATATCAGCCCCTTTTTTATTTTATTTTTAAAAAAAGCCACAAAGTTTTAAAAGCAGAGTATTTTATCAATTTTATCATTCAAAGATTAAACGGTTACTAAAATTCTTTACCAACATTTGCAATATTATTATTGTAATATTACATTTAGATTAATGGAAAGTTAAAAAATCATTTAACTACATTTATGGAAAAATAAAATAATGCTGGCTACATTATGATACCTTTTGTTTCCTGTACCGATTGCGCTAATTCTGTTAGGGAACGATTCATCCATTTGACTTATCCCGCCAACCGATCTGTCATATCATTTCCCTCGGTCACTCGGCCCTCTGAAACTTCGTGATCTGTCATATCATTTCCCTCGGTCACTCGGCCCTCTGAAACTTCGTTAGATTGATTTAAAATCAACAAGGGTTTATCAGGGCTGGCGGGAGGGCTGGATCACTCGGTCGCTTTAGAACATTGAACTCTTGTAGCGAGTGAAACGACAATTACAAAGTTCCAGAGGAGAAAGAAAGTGCTACAGAGTTTGTAGGCCTTTCGTAAAGCGCTCAATGCATAAAGCAATGGTACCACTCTGTGGGTGCAATTTGGGAAGCTTTATCAGTGCTCAACCTGTCATATGTTGAGCTAATTTCATCGTTTCCACATTCCAAATACGATTAATATCCTCCAGTATTATTTGATTTATTTTTCTGTAATATCTGTTTCACTCTGCAGTTTCTGCACTTTATTTAGTCCCTCTAATAAGAAATTACCCAATCCGTCAATTGTTAAAGCATAATTCACACTGAATATTGATCTTTCATGACTATCAGATAAATATCGAAACCAATACTCGATTTCGTGTCTGGTACACGTACAATCAATAAATGAGTATCTCAATCTTCGTTTAGTCATGGTGTAATATGGGCAGTTTCGTTAAATTCCCTTAATTAGTTTTTGGGTGATGGACGGACAAGCAGACTAACTAAAATTCAAAGTTTAAAGTTTTGGCTTTCTTTCCTCCAGTGATATACATTGCAATTGTTCTTTGTGAAATAAATTTTATGTGTAGACAAAACTTTTAACAGTTTTAAACCGAACGTCGTGGGTGAATGGTAATGCTCTGCTGTCACATGTGGGAGGACGCTGGTTCGAAACCCCGTTCGGCCATCTAGATCTGGGCTCTCCATGGATGGTTCCTTCTAAAGGCAATGGCCGAATTCCTTCCCGTTCCTTGCCCCAGTCCTTTCCCACCTCTAATGACCTTGATTACGACGAGAGGTAAAGCAAACAAACTAGACAAAAGCAAATTCTAGATGTAGCATAAATGAATCCTACCTGACCAGCTCTCCCTCGGGGAAAGCATTGCGGAACCAAAGAATCGTAATGTAATTTTAGAGGAGTCCACATGAAGTTTGTACCTGATATTAGTGTTCATAATTACTCTACTTTTAGAGATATTCAAGCGAAAAAAATTAATCCTTTACTTAAAAAGTCCTTTCTTTTGCTGCCGGGACAACATTATTTAAAAAATTAAGAAATTCATCACTTAAAAATTGAAACAAATATAGTTGTAGATTCATTTAATTAACATTAACAAACAAAATAAAACAAGTTTATAAATAAATCCTTTTACTCCTCCTATTAGGCCTATAAGAACCCTGCGTCAGACTAAATCTCAAATATTGACTCCCTTCATATTTTCATTATATTGGCGTTAATACAATTCTATAATGTCGACATCAAAATGTCCTCCTTGTTCATTTGAGAGAGTATGTGCTCATATTGTTTTAAATTTTTTAAAATAAGCGTGTAGCATATGCACTTTTAGAGACATCCTGCAACCAATGGCCTTAAAGTTATTTATCATATTAACAACTGGCTCTTGTAGTTTTCAGATCAGTTGCCCCCCCCCCCCCCCAAAAAAACCCAGAGATTACCTTATTCCATTTTTAACAGTGGCTTCTGACAACCTTAGAAAAAAAATTGTTTCAAATATTTGAATGCTTCACATTTTTCATCCAATGCTTTTAGAAACTGTTTCATTTTTGTATAAGAAAATGCATCAGTATAATACTTGCAGTCTCAACGACATTTAACCTCATTTAGAACTGAAAAAACACTTTCCAGTAGTCTGCAACACGAGCACAGTACAATTACTCTCCCTTCTCTTCTTTGTGTCAAAACATTTAAAAAACTAATTTACTATGTCTATCAAAACAATAAAATCTGTATTATCACTTCTAAAAGTACAAAAGAAAAATTAATGAGGGTGTGGGTACCTTTTTCATTATTATGACACATGTAAAAAAAATCATGAAATAAACCCAGACTTTTGTATATCAATGTTGTGTTTCCATGTGATACTTCTGGAATTATAACTGCTATAGGATACAAATTTCCAGGCTTTATATTGATGGTTTTAATATCATTTCTGAAGTGTTTTCGACAAAATTTATCGTTTGAACTTTTATTTGGACTTCTTCCGCCAGTTTCAACAGCCATATACAGGGCGTTCGCCGGGAAACGCAACCCACTGTTAGCGCTACAAGGAAGAAACTGCTCCCGGCGAGCGAGCGGTCAACTTCCGGCATTGTTCGACCGTCGGCCGCGGACTATTTCATAATAATTACGCTTCATAAACTTGTATGTGCTAAGCATTTAAATGTGACGTAATTCATTAGCTTACCTTATAAAAGATGCTGGAAGTGTTGACCCTCTTGTGTAATGCACATTTCACATCTTCTGAACATATTGCGAGACACACGCTGCCCTAACTGACTTAATGATTTTTTGGGTGACTGTTCTAGTCGAAAAGCGATATCGTCAATTTTCTCCTCTGTGAGAATACGGTTGACCGACAGTCTCTTTTTGTTAAAAAATGAACCCGTTTCTCTTACTTTTTTTAACCAGACGCAGAATTGTTGATTTAGCTGGCAGTAAAGCGCCAGGAAATTCGCGACGAAATTTACTGCGACACTTTTTAAACGACTTCTTCTTCACATATGTATCGTAGATAAATATTCTTTGTTGCAAACTGTAACGTACCATAATTTTACTCACACTCAAACACGGTACAGATTAGTAAGAGTATGAAGCCCCAAACCAGCCAAACCGCAAAGAAACGTTTATTCACAACACTGATTAATAAGAGACTGAAGTCACAAACTAGCTACAATGCAAAGAAACCGTTCTTAACAATGTAAGGGTCCAAATTATACTGCGTCAATGCACTGTTGGGGCAGCGGAGGTGTTAAACAGTGCGGTGATTCACGTTGCCGTGTGGCGGAAACTGCTGGCTTCACTGACCGAGCAAGTTGCCGACGGCAACAGACTGGGAGGGTAGCGTTTTCCGGCCAACGCCCTGTACTTGATACCAAGTTTAATCCAAGTTTTTGAATGGAAGATCGGATTTTTAAATATTATTAATTGCAGATCTTGGGATAAATAATTGGCGATTTTTACTCTAGCGATTTAAAGGACTTGGGAAATAAATACAGTTAATATACTCGTGAAGGAGTAAAAATTAATTCCAGCTCCTCCGACTATTTTCACTTAGTCAGGTTTGGTATTTTGTGTTGCTTGTTAAAGGACATAAGTATTTGTAAAGTATTAAGAGATAGCGTTTTATGGCTACTTAAACACGATTGGTCCACAGAATTATCAATCGAAATTTAAAAATAAATGTGGTATGACACCATGTAGACATCGTCTTTCAACAAACAGGTTCCAGTGGATAGGAGTTTTGTACATTTCAATGGGAACCGAGATTTGTTTGAACATTCAATTTTAACATTTCTGCCACTTGTTTTGGAAGAATTCCACGTACCAAAAACATAGAATACTAAATGAGGTGGATTGAGTTTACTTGAACCGAACCGCTGTCACAAAAGCTGTTGCACATAACAATGCTTGTTCACATAGTATAGGAGTTTCAATCTATAGCTTCCGAACGTCTGTTTGGTATCTACAGCACTGATGCAGCCTATTTTACCACCTATACATGTTTTATTTTTCAGATGATGCTTTTTCACAGGGAGTTCGCTTAATATACATTTCTGGATAGAAGAAAATCCAGATGGCACAGGGATAGTGTACACTGAACAACAGAAGGCCATTAATACTGCAAATGACTGGTAGGTAGGCAATCTTTTTTTCTGTCATTAGTCTCTTGATGCAGTCCTCCATCCCTTCCTATCTTGCACTAAATTCTCCATCTCAACATACCCCTTACAACCTACATTTTCAAATATCTGCTTCATAGATTCTAAACTTTGTCTACATCCACAGTCCTTTGCTTCGACTGTTCCCTCCACTAACAAATTAACCAATCCCATATGTCTTAAAATGTAACGCACAATCCTGCCTGTTCTTCATGTGAGACTCTTCTATAAGCTTCTTTTCTCGCCCATAACTTCCAAAGGACTGCCACTTAATTTTCAGCATCAATCTATAGCACCAAATTTCAAATACTTCAATTTCCCTTCTTCCTGGTATTCCTAAAATCCGTGCTTCACTACCATAAAGTGCTGTGCTCCACATAGAGTTTTAAAAAGTTCTTTCTCAGTCTTAGGTCAATATTTCAAACTAAATAATTTCTCTTTATCATGAAAGCTCTTTTCGCTAGTTCTATTCTAATTTTAACATCATTCCTGTCTCGGCCATCAGTGGGAAGTAGTAGAATTCATTTACTTCTCCTATCGAATCTGATCCTATTTTGATGTTCAGTCTAGTATTATTGGCATCATTTCTGCTACATTTAATCACTTTTGTCTGTCTTTGGTTTATATTTAGTTCAAAATCTTTCTTCAGTATTTATTTATGATATTCAGTAACTTCTCAATATCCTCAGTCTGTTTTGCTAACAGGACAATGGCATCAGCAAATCGTAGCATACTTATCTTTTGTTCTTTGACATACGCCGCAATCCTTTATTGCTTCGTTTATATACAAATTGAATATAATTTAGGTAGACTACAACCTTATCTCACACCCATTTTAACTCATACCTATCTCTCACGATTCTCTACTTTTATCATAGCCACTTGATTCTTATATAGATTATAAAGTATTGGCAGTCCACACGGACAACCAAGATAACATGTTCTTCTATCTCGATATATTAGGGGGCGGCCATAAATTACGTGAGATGAAATAGGGTGGGGAGCTATTTCGTTGAAAAGTGGAGGTGTAACCGGATTTTGGAAGGGCGAGACCTAAAAAAAAAGGTCTCAAAAAATCAAAAAAGTTGCGAGGGCGATTTCTAGGAGGGGGACCAGATGTCACCAGAGGGGAAGGGGGGGGGGGGGCCGGAAATCCGGAAAAACACCTCACGTAATTTATGGATGCCCCATTAGATCTGAGAGTTCTGAACATCTTGTCACACTTAAACATTATAAAAGTTTTTTTTCTAAATCAGCAAATGCCAGAAATGTGTCTTTGTGTTTCTTCATGAGCCTTTCAAGTAATAAGCTTAAAGCCTTAATTTCTTCTCTTGTACCGCGGATTTTCCTAAACCCAAACTGATCTTCACCTACTATTTCTGCTACTATTGTTTCTAGTTTTCCGTATATTATCCTGATCAGTAATTTTGAAGCATGTGATATTAGACTTCTGGAGCGACAGTTCTCACTTTTGTCGGCTTGAGCTTTCTTCGGAAACGTAAAGACGATACTTTTATTAAAATAAGTTGGAATCTCTCTTGTTTCGTAACTTTTTTTATATCAGTTTGAATAATTTTTGGATTCATTCTTCTTCTAGGGAATCCTAGAAGAACAGAAGTCAACCTGAAAACAGAAGAGTCAGTTAAACCCCTAAGGTTAATCTTCTCAATGCGTCCACTCCACTTAAATCGCCTGCAAATCACTAACCCACATCTCGCCACTTCACAATAGTATGTTGTTGTAACCCCGTAAGACGGGATACAGAGTATTATTATTATGATGCAAGGGATTTTTTACTTGGATTTTCTGAGGACTGAAGCATGGGCTATGGTTCACGGACTTATGACCAAATAAATCACATGGGAAGTCATGCCCTGATACAGATCAAGATAATATGTAACTCCTATTGACTCAGATTTTCTGCGGCTGCTGAAACTGTTCTTGACATAGTGCTGATCTATGAAAACAAACATAACTCAATATTTTGACGTTGCGTTTCAGACAATGCTGTGGATCGTCGGAACGTTGTTCACAATGACGTACAGCCATTTTTGTGTCATTTCTACTTCGTATACCTAAACGCCTCTCTATTAAGAAATCCGACATTAGCTGAGAAACATTCCCTCTCAAAAACTGTTTGCCAATAAGTTACCTGTTCCACAATATTTTCATCAGAGTTCTACAACACCATATTAAAAAGCGAGAAGAAAACTATAATAAGTAGTATAACACCCCAAAATAAACATATATAGTTACAGTTCTATAACACCATATGCAAGATGTTTTTTTTAAAAGCCGGGGGAAAATATTAAAGTGTAGTATAGCACACCAAAATAAACATATATCGTTAGAGAATACGTGATCCAGTTTAAATGGAACAGACGGTAGAGATCGTTATCCGGTATATTTCGCATATATCGCTATTCGCTGTTTTAATGCCGGACACGATATTTCAGTATTCGAGTTCTCAGAAGGCCGTTATGCATTTCATGTATGGTTCTCTCAAAGGAAATGCTATGAAAGTGCAATGACTACACGAGGAACGTTTTACCAACTGGCAAATTTCCAAAAGGAAAACTTCTGTGTTTCCACCGCAACTTATGTCTTCCTAGGTGACAGGTATGATGTAGGACGGTCAAGGACGATGAGAATACCACACACGACAGGCACTATTCCGGGTGTCGTTGAAGATCGGCCTTGAAAATAGCAGAAAGAGATTTAGGAGGTATCCAAGTTTTGAATCAGCATGATATGACGCGTATTACATGAAGAACAGTCAAACCCTTGCCAATTTCAGTCAATTTAAGTCTTACGGCATACGGATTTCTCATTCGGTGTGACATTTGCTCGCTGGTTCCTGCAGAAGACTTGATTTGAGACAGCTGGTCTATTCACGGACAAGGTAACCTTTACTCAGAATGAGAGCAATAAGACGCACAATGCACACATGAAGGCCACTGATACTCCCTCATACAACCAACAGCGATTACCCGCAACGTTAGGCGGGAGTCATCCATGATTGCTTCATTCCTCCCATACCGCCTCAGCGCAGTCGACTACTTATTTTCTGCAGTGTTGCTTGAGCATGTTCCAATATTTATCTGATAACTCGAGTAGTAATTACCAGCACGAGGCAGCGCTAGCCCATTATTTCAGGGTGTTGCGGATCCATCTCGTAGCCACCTGTCCGCGTTGATGGGTTGGGGGCGGTGGTCCCATCGCTTGGCCCCACCAACTCCCGATCTGTCTTGTCTCAACTTCTTTGTAAGGGAATATCTCAAGATCTTGTCTACAAGATATCCATCGAATCCCCGAAGGATATCGTCACCAAAATTGTTGTAGCTGTTAGCGAACTGCGCGAGATGTCTGGCATTGACCATCGTTGACACGATTCACTCTGTCGGCACTGTGAAGCAAGCGTTAATGCCGTCTTTTGCTTATTTTGGAAATTGCTATGAATATCTGTTAATAAATGTTCTGTTTCCTGGTTTTGTGTAGTGACACTGCATAATCGACTATGTATTCCATGACGATACTTTGTTTTCTTTTCTAAATCACTCTGAATGTAGAAATTTGTTTTCTCAGAGTTTGGTGGATCTTCCTAGGTAAATAAGCATTTCAGATGTAGGATAGAAGTTTTTCACGGCATTGTAAATAATGAAAATGAGTTCTGAGATAGACGCCTTCGGAACGTCCCACAAATGTGACTTTTTTACGCGGCCAAAAAGAGTTTATTCAGGCATTTCAGATTTTAATGATCTGGAAATAGTATCAGAAATTCTTCTTTAATGTTGTAGTTTTTTAACCCCCTTTTACAGAAATTTCTTCCCTTGAATTATCATTTTGTAAGTTTTAGAACAATTCTGATGGATTTCTTGATTATGCCAGCAACTGAACAATACAGAAATATATTCTACTACCAGCGAAGAGTGAAACTTTAAAGTACACTTGTAAAAACACTTTAGGCAAAGACGGTCGAATTTAGAATGGTGAATAGCAGCAGCATTAATGTATTTTCAAAGGCGTACATTCGTGTACTATCTTTAGGAGAAAACGAACATTCACAAAATCGTTAGGTTTAGAAATTCTAGACAAACTCATATTCTATTCTCATAGACAGTATTGGTAGGACGATATCGGTTTGGAGACTAGGTAAACAAACTGGAACGTTTTCTCTAAATAAGCTTCTAGCTGAACATATTACAGACAAGTAAATTAGACGTTATTTGAAATTAAATATGAGATTCAAATTCGTCATCCGATCAATAATGCGTCGAGAAGAAAGACTGGTCAGGAGAGTATACTCGGAACTACTACAAAACTGCACGGTGCCTTCCTGTAATCGGAGTCGATAGCATTACGAATGCTGAACCTGAAGCAAACCCCAAACTCCAAACTGAATGACTCATCGATCCACAGCATTTGTTACAAGGCTTGACGTACGTGCTCTCCTGTACATGAAACAGCATTACTAGTCACTTAAATGGCCTGCGAGTCTTGGGTGTGTCTTCTCCATCCGGATCAACACCCCGCAGTTGCTAATGAATGCTGTCCTGATCCGTCCAATACTTTACGCACAAAATGTGGTTTAGAATTTATCAATGGGAACAGTTTGTTATAACAGACGAGTAGATGTTCATTCAATATATCTTACTAATTTGGTATTTATGTTTCTATGTGGCAATGACGTATCAATAATAGTTGCACATTGGGGGTCTAGGTTTTGTAGCGATTGCCTAGAAGAAAATTCAAGTTTTTAGTCAGTGGTAGCTAGATTTAACTTTACTATAACACTATATTAAAATGAAGATTTGTTAAAAATACCGTATTTAGTAAAGCCTTTATTGTTTTTTTTTAAAATTGTTTACACATACAATTCAAGAGCAGATACAGACTTTATAGTTCATCTATGTGATCTGCAAATACACAACTGTATGTGAAAATTGTAGTATTAAGACGGAAAATTTGATTACGATGAAATTTGTTCCAGAGATTAGGGACATGACAATCTACATGCAATATCACCGAGAGAATTCAGTGCTGTGTGAAGCCGCCGAGTTCTGCAATCAGAACTTTTAGACATCGTGGCATGAAATCAAAGAGGGCCTGTATATGCTGCTGGAAAACACACTGCCACGCGGTATGTAGGTGCGCCCACAGAGCATCGATAGTGGTTGCAGGAGGACCAAAACGAACAAGTTGCAAACCGTCCATATCCAAGACATGTTCCACGGGTGACATGACAGTCGAATGTGCAGGCCAGGAAAGCACTGGTACCCGTCGTTGTTCGAAGAACGCTTGCTCGTTCCTTGCCATATGTGGTCGGTCATTGTCCTGCTGAAATATGGTATGTGGAGCATTTAGTGGTTTCTATTCAGATTTCCCTAAATATTTAGGAAGTTAGATCGCATGTTATAGCTAACGGCACCCCAACCCAACACACTTGACGTTGGTCCATTATGCCGGTCAAACAGTGATGTCTGCACGATTGCGTTTACTACGGTAGCGTCGAATAACTCGGCCATCACTGTAAGGCAGGTTGAAGCGAGACTCGTCTGAAAACACTATATTTAGCCACTCATAACGTAAATGACGACGTTCACGTGCCAATTGCAGTCTAAGGCATTGATGGTTTTCGGTCAGTGGAAGCCGACCCAATGACAAGCGCGGGACCAGTCCCTCCCTCTGCAGACGCAGATATGTCCACACATGTCTCATGCTCTAACATCGGAAAAATACTGTGGACGAAGCTGTTCGTTCGGTTACGGCAATGTGGACATGATGGTGGTCATCCCGCGCTGTATTCACATTGTGTGGTCGAGTATCCACTCCTCTTCTCTCCACTGGTACCACACACGCCTCACTTACGTCGCAGTGTGCCCTTTACCAGCCGCAATGTCAATGTACGAAAAACCATTTTCAAATCATTCTGCAACACTTGAACTCACTCACATGTTGACATTGTGCCATTTGACGTCAACGAGGCATACCGGCACTTTGTTCCAAGTTAGACTGCTTTGCACCGCCTGAGTGTGGGGAGCATTGTCATGTCCGCTACTGAGCCTACGTGAACGCCATCTCTTTGAAATCTTGATCACTTACTACAGTTCCACTGGACTACACATCCATCGATTTTGCAGTGATTCATATCCATCCCTCTGTGTGCTGTAATTTTTAGAAACAGTAATATTTATATTCATGACAATTTGAGTTCCGTGTAATATAATTTACACAAAAACGACGTATTTAACATTTTTTTGATAAAATGTTTATTTTTGCACACTTTCGTGGCCGTGGAATACCGGAAATAATTCTATTAAACAACATGCAGTGTACGTTTCTGGAATAATTCTGACAAATCAGATGGCTGTTTGTTTATTGTAAACAATTTTTCTAAAAACCTAGCCAGTGGAATCATTTGAAGACTGCTGTTTAACAATATGATTTCTATTTTACGAATTAAAGAATTTATATTTGCACCATTTTCTGAACATCGAATAATATTAAATGAAACGAGATTTAACTGGTAAAAGACGTGCTTTATTCTCCAGCATATATATAATAATATTTTATTTGCATCTAACAATGGACAGATAAAACTTGTGACTTCACTCTTAATTTTGACTACCATTATTCGAAGTTAGATAATTTTCTCAACCACCCAATATCAGAAGGGTTTTCTGACAGTCTGTTATGACACTATAAACACAAGAGATCTTACTGTTTAAACATTCATGGAAGATAAACAGAAGTTTATAGCGCTGTAAAGAGTGGTGGAATATGTGAGAAAGATATTACGCGAGACGTGAAACTGTCAGCTTCGTTTCATCTACTTGTCTCCTAAATCCTGACTGTATAATTAGGGAAGAGGGGCTTTACGTAGGTGAGTTGTAGTCGGTAGTGTGTGAGCTAATAAGGCAAAATTTCCGCTCCGTGGAGTTCCATTTCTTCTCTGCTCAGCTTCATCGTAAACCTAGCTCTATTTACATACATCTCAGCGAGCCACAAGACCTCGAAAGCATCACGGCCACTTCAGAGCCATGACTAAGAACGAAAACGTCGGACGTGTGGCATTGCATGTGAAACTACTTTTTTAGTTCTTTTAGAATTTATTTTATGTTTGGCTGCGCTTTATGGTACACCCATAAACGCGTTCAGCATTTATTCCTGCTTGTTTCGGTAATTCCACCCGCATATATTTCTCGTCGAATTGAATTTTAACACCGCATTCTCCCACAATCATTACCGCTGAGCGGCCTGGTGGCTCAGTGCTTAAGGCGTCTGACTGGAGATCGGAAGATGTCCGGTTCGAATCCTTCTGTCGGCGGGGATTTTCAAAGGACCTTAACCCGACGTTCACCTCTGGCACAGCCCGCTGTATAATGTGAAGAAGGCCAGAACTCCTTCCACTTTAAACTGTAGGGCTCTTGTACATGTTAGGAGTAGTCTTGTGTAGTTCGCGAACGAACTAGTTCGGAAGAGCGCCCCCACAGGCGAACTACGCGAACTAGTTCCCAGATCTCTCGCTCCTTAGTTCGTTAGTTCGTTCGATCCTTTCACGAAGACCAACTTTTGTTTTAGTTTATTATCTAAAAGGAAACACAGCTCCTTGTGGACACATTTCACTGAAGACACAGATATAAAAATAACAGAAAAATAAATTGTTCAACATTAATAATTATTGCAGAAGTCACAAACGGAAATTTAACGTGGAATGTGAAAATAAAATACACTTTGATCCCATTAACAATCAAAAGACAACCATCGATAACCACAACTACCATAACAAACAAGAGAGCGCGTGCAGTAGCGCTAGCAAAGCGAGCGAGCGAGCTGTCTTGGAGGACCTAGTTCGCGAACTAAACAGAGCGCTCCAGGCCGCGAACTATAGAGAGCGGTACCGTTCGCGAATTAAACAGAGCGCTCCCGGTCGCGAACTATAGAGAGCGGTATCGTTCGCGAACTAAACTGAGCGGTACCGTTCGCGAACTAAATTGAGCGCTACCGAACTAGCACCATTCGCCGCTAGGGTTTCCAATATTTTTTCGGTTGATGGTAGGAATTTTTTTAAAAAGAATAACCTATGAAAATATACTACACTTCAAAAATATAATATTTTACGAAAGAGTAGAAAATGATAAAAGGTATGTTTTTACTGTTTCATTTTTTAAGCTATATTTTTTGCACTTCTTTCATCTTTAATTCTTTTTTGTCTACAGTAAAATGGTAATATGCTTTATCGCTTTCAGTTGTCAAATTAATTTCGAGAAAAAGCTCATTTTTTATTCATGAAATACTTCTCTTACTTTTACCTGGATTTCGTATAATATTGTTATTTCAGAGTAAAGTTTGTTCACTTTGATATTCATTTTTTCTCGCAAATTTATAACCTCTAATATAGTCCTCACAGTCATCAAATGAAACCCTGTGATTTGAATTTAATTTTTGGATTTTGTATAGCCAATTGCTTTCATTAAAATCTAACTATTTACTAAGATATTCCAGACATTTATCAACGAATACTAAGCATTTTAGGGGCGCCATTTCGGCTGTAAGTGTGAGAAAAATATTAATAATATTAAATACCCAATTAATAAAAAAAATCCAAATACCGATTTTTTCGTTCGTTAAAAACTTACAGTTCTTAGCTATTTGGGTGCGCCTCTAGAGACTTCGAAGAGACGGGGCGCGGACTTCAAAGGGGCGCGCCGCTGCCTCGCCGCCTCTGTGCGAATTGCGCCATAGGAGCAACTTCAAAATGCGCCGCGTCCGCGCCATGTCTCAGCCCGAAGTCCGCGCCACGTCTCTTCTGTGTGAATTGGGCCTCAGCACGCGAGTAGAACGCTGTTTCGACTTTTGTTGTCTCAACTTGCTTATTATTGCTAAGGCCGGTCGTCCACTGCAAGCGTATTTGAGCGACTAACAAGTCTCGCGTAGTCGCGGGCATTGGTGCGACTGATCCCAAGACACGGAACGTTACTGAACAGCGTCCACTGGAAGCGATCTTGAGAAACCCATTGTAGCAGACAGCAGGCGACGGGCGACGGGTCCTACCGGAGTTGGATTAATCTCTTGTAGCCGCCGTTACGTATTCTATACTCCACGTTCCTTTTCGTGTATATCTCTGTCTTTGTTCATTTTACCTATCTATATTCGTAATGAGAAATTAATCAGAGTCTTAAATCAGTAAACACTGTTGTGGTATACCATAGACAAGCGGCACTACTCAAGTGATATTCAGCAGAAATTGTGGGAAAAAGTTGCAGAAATAATTTTCAGTAAAAAAGGCAGGTTATCATGACACATATATTATCGTAGGTACTTTAAAATTCATACCCTGTATAAGTACACATAAACAAAACATTTTGAAATTGCAATATTAACGATTACTCTAAATTTACATTTAAATTACACTTAATACCTTCATTATTATATAAATTACGCCTGCTAATAAAATATCTCCAAAATTTGTATTTCTTGAAATAATATTTGCATTTTTTTTAGAAAACATATTAATCATGAAAATGCTAGGTATATTACTAACCGGAAATTTCCACCAAAAAGAGAGGTTCTCAACAAAATGATGGGCAAGGTACCGAAAGTAATTTCGGACATGGTATCAATTCGCCTTCTTTGAAACTCTTAGCATCCGCAACGCTCAACCACCAAGACTAAGCGCAGAAAAAGCAATTTTAACAAATAGTTTCTTGAAATAAAGAGAGCAAAATTAAAATTATTAACAGTGCCGTTTAAGGAGCTAGTAATATTCAGATTTATTTAGTTTACTCCTGTTTCTGAATAACGTTCCTCTTCATAGGGCAGTATGGAATAAATTTTCACTGATGAGGACGCAACTCCATCTTCCACATGTAGCTTCTCCAATTTCATCGCCCTGGTCCGCTCAGTGAAACACTCCAGTTCCATCTCTGACACCCCCAACAATAGATTACAAACCAGCTGAACCCGATAACGCCGTTCACCCCACTCCGATGAAATTTCTTTGTAAACTTTTGAAATGTGCCGTAAAAAATCGGTGTTGCTCGAGTACTATTTGGTAAAGAATGTAAACTTTTGTTTCTATTTTCATTAGATAGTAAATTTTTTTTAAAGAATATTATTATTATTGTTTTGCTTATTGCTTTAGGCCTTGACGACGTCGCTGTCACTATAGGAGGGAAGGGACTGAGGGCAAGGAACGGGAATGAATTCGGCCATCGCATTTTGAAAGAACCATCTCGGCATTCGTCTAGAGTGATTTGGTGAAACCATGGAAAACGCAAACCTTAATTGCCGGACGGGGATTCAAATCCGCTTCCTCCGAGGCCATAGCGTTACCGCTCACCCATCACGGGCGGTGAGAAACTCGCAAATAGCTTACGTTGAATTTACTTTTATGCGATTTTTAAATTACTTAGTATTTTATAATTTCAGTTTCTTTAAGGGGCGTCGACAGCGTTATAATTTCACCTTGTCTTCCATTTTCTAAATGTTATGGAATATTTCGGTTTGTCAAATCAAATACCTATCGTGCTTTCGGTTTAGTAGAAACCAGAATTTATCAAATAAGTATTTAGTATCACTCACCTCAGAGTCATAGATGTTCCGTGGGATTTTTTGTCGCTTTGAAATTAGATTATTTGGTAACTGAAGGACTTATAGCATTTTAAATACGCTGAAATATCTCCGGGCTCAATCTGTAATAATTATTAAATTTCTGTGTATCCTTCTCCAAATCACCATGTAGGTGGAGGAATTCTCCACATGAATTCCTTCTTGCTAACATTGAATTAATCCAACGCGAAACATTTCTACGATGTTTCGCCAGGCAAGGACTTTCTATTCCACAAAATTTGGAAAAACTTAAAATATTTGCACCAAATCACTGGCACACCTGTTAGCGGCGAAAGACGCGGTCGAAAACTGCTCCAACAATCATAGTCGCGCGACTCTGTCGGCTATAGTGGACGGCCTCAATCGCTCCCTGTCACCCCACTCAAAGTCGTCTATAGTTGCTCGAGTTGTTATTCGCTCACATACGCTTGCAATGGACGACAAGCCTAATTATAGAAGTGGTTTCTTTTTACAACAGCATTAGTCTTACTATTTCGTTATTAGTGATAAGTGAAAGTTCATAAAATTTACTTCAGGATTTCATAATTTGTAAAGGTAAGTACATCTATGATTAAACTGCTATTTAGTTGGATATACGACATAAGCGCACAACGACAAAAGCGTACAACGACAAAAGCGCACAACGACAAAAACGCACAACAGAAGCGCGGTAGGTGGGTGCTGTTACACCTGACTTCGGCTACCTGCACTGATTCCGACGTTATACTTCCCACAAGTTACTAGACACACAATTACAGTTGTCCTCTAATACATGGAATCGATAGTGCTTGGCGGGAGATGCTGAGTATTTATTTTATTGAATTGATGAACCAAATCAATATGGATCTTAGTTATTGGAAATCGAAGTGGAATAATTTGCATAATAATTTCTTCTCGTAATCCGAGCCTCACAGATTTGTTGTACAAATTAGATACAGGCATTGTAAGTGTTATGGTTGGGTTAAATTACATACGCTAGCTTTGATCGCTTGTGAAAATACTGTAGTTTAGTGGGTGTGGGACAGTACTTACAATCATTAATAAATAAATAATTAACATTACCAGCTGCTGATTACCGATTAGTTACTTCACATACCATTAGTATATTCAATTTCGAATGTTAACTGCTAATATATAATAACCCATGATGCTTATTATATATACGAATGCGGTTTACAGATACTCTAATTGCTGCATTTGTAAATCGTCTCAACAAAAAGAAATTCATTAACTATTTTAGTGAATGTGAATAACTTTGTCAGTTGGTTTAATAAGTGCATTGCGCGACAATCACTCCACAACATTTTATTTTTTGTTTGTTTGTTTGAACTTGGAACGTATTCCGTTTAAGCCTATAGAATTGCCATTCTGTATACACGGTTTCTGTATTTGCAGCAAATTTACGGATAGTATCCTCCGCGAATAAGCTTTGACTGTGTAGTAACACTAGACTTTCTTTATGTTCACAGGGTATGGAAAATATTTTGTGTTGTGCATAAATATTTTTTTATATCGACTGAGAATAATTTATCTTAGTTATGGTTTTAGCTTATTTAGAACAAGGATAAATATTTACTTTTTTATTATTTTATAGTGTACATTGTTTGAGTTACGTGCGTGCCTCTTCCAAAATGTCTGACGGTCAAAGAAAACTATCTGGTTACCAGTACAAAAAAAAGGTTGGGAAAGGAAGCGAAAGGCAGAATCAATCTGGCGCGTTAAAAAAATATACTGTATTCAGGGTTTACCAAAACAAATCTTAGAATCCAATATCAGGTCGGGATACAAAAGAAGTACAGAATCGTCAGAGAATAATAGCAAACAAATGAACGAAGTTTCTAAACCAACTGGAACTGACACCAACGTGAGACTCACAGAAGGCGTTCTAAAACTTTGTGGCCAAGAATTTTACGAGACGCCGTAAGAAGCTTTTTAGTAAGGCAAGGTCCACCTAAACTATTGCATAATTACAAATTTCCTTCCAATGACACAGATCGACATTTTAGCGCAAAATATTATGCACGAATTTTAAGCAACGGAGAAAATATTGCGAGATTAGCTACTATCTTTCACAAAACTGCGTTTACTGCTTCTGTTGCAAAATTTTCGGCTGTTTAGTTAGTTCTCTCTCAAAGGAGGGTTTTAAAAATTGGAAGCACCTCGACGAAACTTTAAAAGAGCATGAAATTTCGAAAAATCATATTCAGGCAAAAAAGATTAAATTGTTGTAAAACTGTAGATGCTGCCACTCAAAGAGTTATTAATGCCGAAATAAATCATTGGAATGAGGTGCTTCTAAGAATCGTTGCAATTACCAAAATGCTTGGTAAAAGTTGACTGGTTTTTCAAGGTACAAGCGACAAGTTGTTTGAGCATAATAACGGTAATTTCTTAAAAATAGTTGAGTTACTGTCTGAATACGATCCCATTATGGAAGAGCACGTCCGTTGAGTGCTCTAAAAAGTAGAGACTAAAGCTCAATATCTTGGGAAAAATATAAAACCGGGATAGTAGATCTGCTGCATCAAAGTGTAAAGTCTCATGTTATTAATGAAATAAAAAAATTCAAATATTTTTCCATAATTTTAAACTGTACTCCTGACTTTAGTAAGATACAGCAAATTACTCTTGTAATCAGATATGTTTCAACCAATAAATTTAATCCTGATGTTGAAATTAAAATTAATGAAAGCTTTTAAGGCTTCTTACCAGTCGAAAGATCCACAGGAAAACAAATGTCTGACATTATAGTTGGAGAACTTAATGACTTGTGTTTAAATTTGCAGGATATCAGAGGACAGGGACTGACAACGGGTCCAATATGAGGGGCAATAAAGCAGGAGTGCAATCTAGAATTAAACAATATAATTCGCGAGCATTCAATGTTCCGTGTAGTAGCCATTCTCTCAATCTTGTTATTAATGGCAAAAGCATCCTTGGAAGCCGCTAATTTCTTCAACATGGTCCAAAAAATTATTTATTCTTTTTGGCATCTACTTTTCGATGGGCAATACTTTTAAAGCATGTTCAGGGTTCAACTTTGAAAACATGGAGTGACACTAGATGGGAGAGTAGGATAGAGAGGATAGAGGCATTAAACCCTTTAAAATTTATTTGGGAGATGTATACGACTTGCTAAGCATTTACGAAAACCAAGAAATTGATAATTTAATGATTTAGCCATTTTGGCAATTGAGTATGAAATTGCTGATGAAGTAAATTTTAAGATGTAATAAAAAATTCGCAACCTGAAAGTAAGAAAAAAAGTTTTTTTTGTGATTTTATTTTGTAATCTCGTTTTATTTTCAAAATAATGGCATTTAGATTGTTTGTGTGATAATATCCATCTGTAATAGCATTTAAAAATGTAAAAAATATGGTTAATTTGTGGCTATGTACAGATATTTCATAATTAATTTCTATTTTGTGCCGCTAGATCAAAATTCAATAAGTTTATTTATGAATATATGATTTTTTATTAAAATTTAAAATGAATATTTTATTCTATTAAAAATTAATTATTAAAAAAACATATAATTCTACATAATCTTAAGGGGCGCCAATTTGTCTATTTGTCCGGGGCGGCAAAACCGCTAGAGCGGGCCCTGACCCCATCCGCCATCATAATTCACACTGGCCACCAATGTAAACGAGTGACCAGTGTCAGCGTGGTCCTTGGTGACTGAATAGTCTGTATGGTATTGTCCTTTTACCTCCGTAGGACATCATGACGATCCATCCACATGCGACGTTTTCCGCAAAGAAAAAGACTCAAACTTACTCAACGAGTAACGACCATTCCGCATAAGCCATCCAGTTGATATTCTTTCCTTCTCCTTACAGGACATTCTTGAATAGAGACCCTAACTCCGTTTGATCGTCATAATTAGGTTTTCGAATCACTCAGATACAAAGGAAAGTTCCTCCCCGCCTCAATGCTTCTGGATTGCATTGATTCTGCTTCCCAACGAAAAATTTAAACATCTCACTTTCTGAACTTGTTCGTTTTACAAGTGTTTCTTTTTGAATCCGTATTAATTTTTAAAGAAGACTATCGGCGTACCCAGGATTACTCGGGGACTGAATACGAAAGTTCTGATGTTTCATCCAGTTTGATTGGATTGTCCTAAACATTCTCCATCACCATCATCTTCTGCCGATTTCCTCATTGTTTTCGAGTATTTGCAAAAAACAAGAAAAGTTGCACATTGTAATATCACGTAAAATTACAATAATCATTACATCTCGTATCGCTACCATCATCATCGCCATCTCGTTTCGCCGTTTCGCATCGCCGTCATCATCGCCGTATCGCCTTCTCGTATCGCCATCATACGAATGGGTACAAGATGAGCAGTGCAATAACTCGAGAAATTATTATTTGGGCGTACATGAATTGCCGGAGACACTGGTGGCCTAGTCGGTTAAACACCCCAGATTCCGAGAAAGATACCCTGCATCGCATTGTTACAGCTCAGAAGGCTAACCCTCTTCAACTGTCAGCCAGTAAAACCTTCAAAAGAGTCGTTGACTTAAGGCAGAATATTTATGTCCACCGTGGACAATTCCGTTGTTGTTGTTGTTGTTTTAGGGCACGTCGACATCGAGGTCATTAGCGCCTGGACAATTCCGTCTTCGTGACATTTTCAAACTTACGAGAGAATTTACAGAAACAAGACTCAGGTGACTGTAGGGAATCGAGACGTGCCTGAATAGATATGTGCCAGATAAGCTGTTTCCCATGAAAACACGCGAGACAAGGACACACTATCTGTTAGACAGAGAAGTTCGATAATTAATTCTCTGAAATGACGATGGGGAAGGGAGGTTTCACCCAATCAGAAAGAAGCTGATGAAGAGGCGTGATCTAAGAAGGATATATGTGTGTGCGACTGTCCAATAACATAATTTGTTTATTTGAAGTTACTATGTTTCATGATTGGATGTATCGCGAGATCGAAGGAATAACCTCGAGACATCACTGGCGCTACCGACTTTCGCTGGTGGAAGAATAAGGCCTCGCGAGTTGCCGAGGGAAGTGGCAAGGATCGCAACTGGGACTGATCCAGCGGTGGCGACCTCAGCTGGCAACAGTGGCCAGATTCATTTTATGAGTGATTCATGAGTTGCAAGGCACAGGGCGGCCTCATACGGTATTATGACACC
The DNA here is from genome assembly GCA_031002005.1 of Vandiemenella viatica. Taxonomy (NCBI): domain Eukaryota; kingdom Metazoa; phylum Arthropoda; class Insecta; order Orthoptera; family Morabidae; genus Vandiemenella; species Vandiemenella viatica. The sequence goes on along the minus strand of CM061921.1, from coordinate 336,277,989 downwards.
AGATATTTTGAACTGTGCACTAAGATTCAAATAAGCTCTCTAGCCTATATATCGTCCCTGGCAAGGAGACTTGCGGATAGGAATCCTAATGAGTTTAGCCGGGGTCACGAAGTTTTGAGAACTTATCGAATGGTGACAGGAAGACGGATGGGTGTGTTAGTCTGTAATGTTAGTCGGTTGCTCAAGCTGTGCTTCTTGCATAGTCTCTTAGTATGTGGTTTGTTACTAAATTTCATTTCAAGACAAAACTTATTATTTAGTATAGATGTCGATTTGCTCTGCACTGTACTATTACTTTGTGTCTGCCTAAAAGTTTTGGGCACCAGTTTATTTTGTCTTCTTTTCTGACATGCCTTGCGGGCGTAAACCTGGCCTAAGGTGTAGATCTAGAAGATCAAGAGTGGCTGAAGTTATTAGAACTCAAGAATCGGATGCTCATACTGAAGAAAGAAGAAAAGACTAAGCTAAAATAAAGCTGCCCTCAGTTTAACCATCCCCTACCATATATCCCCGCACCTTCGTTTGTTTTTCTGTTTTGGAAATTGATTCTCTTCATGAGACAGGTTCCACGGTAGAATGATAGAGTGATTGCTTTCATGTCATATTATGCGGACTCGGTGTTGTTTGGTACAAATCTTACGTTACTAACAGCTTCCTATATCCACTTTTGGCAATGAAATTCTAAGTCAACGCGTACGAAGTCGCGGGTAAAGCTAGTGTTTAATAAATCTATAATGATACTGTGGTAACATGGCTGGAAATTCTTTCTCCCGGCAATGCAATGTGCATTTTCGATATTTTCCTCAGAATTTGTATCTCCCACATATTAATTGTATTCTAATGTCATATTATGTTGCTTTCTCTGCGTTAAGAGGCTCCCTTAATCAGTCAGTATGGAAAAATATAGAACAAAATTCATTTAAAAAAGCCTTTGACTACAATATGGTAAGAGAACTATTTTACCTGAACAATAGGCGTATGATATAAAAGAAAAATATAATTATCTAAATGAAGATTCTAAAAATTGTTTCGTCACTCTAACATCAACTTTGACTTACAGGATTATTGATAAGGAACGGAAAAAAGTCGGCCTGAGTCTCTAGTAGAAAGGCTTAGCGGAATATCAGCAGGATGGAACTGGCAGAACACTGAACTGCTCTTAAGGCTCGCCGTTGCAGTTTGCTGCTTTCTTAATCTCCTCAAACGGAACGAGCAAGTCCGAATACTTCAAGGACTTTATAAATAGCCCGCTAATGCCATACAAAATGTATGCTTTGGTACTGTGAACAGTTAAAAGAAACATAATTCATGCTCAAAGAAAAATAAGTAATTTTTATATTTGGGCAGCCATAACAGCAACAAGATCTTAGAGACGGTTGAATTCATTCGATTTTTTTTTTTTTTTTACTTAAGGCTTTACGCCTCGTCGACGTCGGGGTCATTAGAGGCGGGATGGGACTGGGGACAAACGGGAAGGAATTCGGCCATGGCATTTTGAAGGAAGCATCCCAGCATTCGCCTGGAGTGATCTGGGGAAACCGTGGAAAACCCAAATCTGGATGCCCGCACGGGGATTCAAACCGCCGTCCTCCCGAATGCGAGGCCAGAGCGTTAAACCACTCACCCAACACGCTCGGTTCGAATCCACGTCATAGTAGTGTGGACTGTACTTTGCATACGTCTGATTACCACACCAACAATAATAATCAAATCATCTGGGAGCAACAATCATAACTTACGGTGGAGCTAATCTACCACAGGGTGCGAATCAGGCAGTGTCTCAGAGTATTGATACAAATCGCATTTTTCACTTCATAGGAGTGTAACGTACAGACGAGCATCAGTCAACATATCCTCGAAGCTGACATGTGATATCCAAGTAAAGATGGTGACACCGGTTGTAAGTATGAGGCACTTTTTCACTGTTAAGTATGAAATGTAATTCCGCATGCCGAGTCTTCCCCTTCGTCTGAATATGGTGAAGTAATAACTACAGCGGAGAGATCGCAAAAAAAGGAGAGTTCGGAGGGGAATTCTTCGTTATAGAGGACTGTAAAAGAGCTGTAAGAGCCACTCTGGTTAAAATGAAAGTCACGAACAGATGGAAGCAATGGAAGAGGGACTTGTCTGATTCACACTTATACTTCTGCAGCACTAACATTGAATTCAAAATTACATTAGCAAGCATTCACTATTAACACACAGGGAGAAACCTGTTCTTGTTAAAGAAGAGTCAAAAATAATTAAAGAAATTTAATTAGAATTGACGTATGTCTAAAGTATACCAAACACCCAATTAACAGGCCAAATAGTGAATCTTTCACCTCCTGTAATATATATATTTTTTTTTTACTTATGGATTTACTCCTCGCTGACATCGAGGTCATTAGAGGCGGGATAGGACTGGGGACTAGGAAAGGGAAGGGATTCGGCCATGGCCTTTTGGAGGAAGCAGGCTGGCATTCGCCTGGGGTAATTTGGGGAAACCATGAAAACCCGAATCTGGATGGCCGGACGGGGATTCGAACCGGCCTCCTCCCGAATGCGAGGCCATAGCGTTAACGCTCACCCACCACGCTCGGTCCCTTCTCTAAAAATTGTACTTATTAGTACTAGTCATTGTACTAGTCATTTTGTCTAAAGTGCTAAAAATTTGGTACCGAGTTAGATGGAACTTTATCCTATTTTAATTTTCATATCAAAAGCTCTGAAGGACCCAAAACTATTTTGATATGTTTCAAGATCAATTCACATGCACCAACTACTATGCCATGTAACTAGAAATGGCAATTAGGAGTGCTGTCTGCAGTTAAAAACACTAATGATAGACATGTCGACGCATCCTAAAACAACATCACTTAATAATTAAAAAAGTCATGTGTTGACTGTAATCTAAAATTAAAAACATAAAAGAATTTTTGCCTTTAACTTTTTTTGCAGAGAGAACGGAAAATGCGAGGTGTGACTATGTGTCACCACGCTCGTGGCTGCCGAGAGTACAGAGCATTCATCAGTGATTAAACAGAGTTAGGAAATGTAATCCCCATGAAGCACTATAACAAACTAAATCATTGTTATGCACCACGAAATCCGATTACTGTCCAGAGCGCGTTTCAGAAACTGTTTTAAAAAAATGAAGCAGAGGCTTATGCAATTACTTTATGTTGATATCCATTTAATAACAACTGCAGCCCACAGAGCTTAATCAATGTTTGACTGAGTTTGAGGGATTACAGGGATCTGGTAGCCGTTAACATGAAGCCACGTGCTCATTTTATGAGATAAAGTATACAAAAATTAAACGATAGTTTTAATTTAAACCTGTACTGGTGGGTACTGCGCATGGAGGACGTTTAATTATCTTTTAACATTGTTTGATATGAAACTATAATCGTTGTTTCATCTGCGTCAGCTTATAACTTTCTCAGAGTAAAAGGACGTTCAGTTATTAATTTTACTGCTATGCTGCGATATGTTCAGTGAGTTGGAAAATCAGTCTGTACTTGGTAGGTACAATGTGAGCTAGAGCATACTATTTTTCCTTTTTCCACCAGTTGCTATATATATATATATATATTTTAGAAATATGGAATCGTTCCTTTCCCAATCGGAAGCTACATATAGAAGTGAAGCGGAAAGAAATAATATTATTTCGTAGCTGAACATTAAAAACAATTAACGAGCAAATGATATATGATTACACTGAACCACTTCACTTTATTACCCTTTTCAGTATTTGTATGAAAATATTAATGCAAACACTTCTTCAATTTTTGAATCGTATTAATATTATGGATTCGTTATTAATAATTTTAAGATGACTTAATCATAAATATAGAAAATGTATTATTATCAACGAAATAATTGTTAAATTCCAATTCTTTGTAACAGGAATAAGTAGTAGCCCTTAGACGCTTTTTGTGTTTGGTATATATTCAGTGGATTGCCACCTATACCTTCTGCTAAGGAATATAGGTTTGCACATAAGAAGGCGATGAGTGTCTTTCTGCTTCTTATATTAATGTGTGTTGGTTGCCTGTTTGTCGATGAATGTTGTCAGTCGCAATGACAATATGAAACAATGTTAACAGCAGCGTCTCTATACCCCTGTGAGCTAGGTTTCCGATGCAGCTTCCGCGTCTCCTGCCGACCTCTCAGGCGTTACAGGAAACTGTCTGTAACATACTAGAGCAGGTCTTTGCAGGAGACGTAGATGTCAGGTAGATGGGTCTCGTATACCGAGGTATTTTATGTCCAGATTCATCCATACCTGACGACAAAATGAAGCAGAAGCATGTTTTCGCAGAAACACTGCTAAAAGCTGGAAGGGAAATTATACTGATACATTAAGATTTTTTTTTTTTACCTGCTAAACGTCTCTTAACAGCGAGGTCTTTAGAGACGGGAAAGTATGGGGGCTAGGAATGGGAAGGAATTCGCCCATGACCTTTTGAAGGAAGCATCCCGGAATTTACCTGGAGTGATTTGGGAAACCATGGAAACCCAAATCTGGATACCCGGACGGGGATTCGAACCGCCGTCGTCCCGGATTCGAGGCCAGAACGCTAACCGATACACCAACACTCTCGATGATAAATTAAGAATGGTATGGCTCGAAACAAAGCGTAATTATGATTACTATATACTGGAGGAAAGGAGAGACAGTTTCATATGTATCTCAGAGAGTAACGCCGATACTTGCTTCATAAAATATCTACGAGCTGACATGTTTGATTGCGAATTTTCTCTAATTTCAACTACCCTCTTCGAACGCATCTACCAGACTTATTCAGGACGACGTATATTATCAAACTAGGTTTTTATCATTGTAACTCCTGTCCCAGACTAAGCACGGTACTACCTCCACTTTCCAATCCCAAAATGACTACCCATGTCATGTTTCTTCTAGAATAAGGACGAAACGCTCTAGATTTTACTCCTAGAAGAAGCCGATCCGGAGCCTCTTTTCGATTGGCAGGGAATTAGATTTCTTTTACCGGTACACTAATAACAAATTATGCCAAATATTCTATTACTCTTATTGGCTCAGAGTAATTCAAGACCGAGCGTGGTGAATGAGCGGTACGTTCTGCCCTCGCATTCAGAAGAACATGGGTTCGAATTCCCGCCCGGCCATTCAGATATGGGTTTTCTATGGTTTCCCCAAATCACTCCAGGTGAATGCCGGGACGGTTCCTTCAAAAGCCAGGGCTGAATTTCTTCCAGTTTCTAGTCGTCATTCCTTTCCAGATTCTAATGCTCTTGACGTTTCCAGTCCCCCATGAAGGTTGAAATTTCTTTCACGGTACTTGAAAATCCTTGTTATTCTCCTTTATTGTCTCCAAGAGACATAGCATTTATAACAAAGTCTCCCGAAAGTGAAAAGATTTTCTTTGCGTGGGGTGAACATCCACCTGTCAGAACCCCGTCCCGCATATTGGCATGAAAAATCGGTTACCGCCCTTCCATCTTAAAAGGAAACTGTAGAGAGCATCTGATTTAATGACATGACATAGCGCGCATGTTGCACAACATAGTTTCAAAAATGGCAAAACAGTTGCGTTCTAAATCAACTATACAACCAGGAATACTTAGATCTAAAGGTTTACAGCTCAATAGACTAGAAAGCGCAGTAGAGGCCAGAGATAATTCAAGGCTTAAAAGAACAGAAATTATAAAAACTTCAAAGTTAAACGAGATGAATTATAAATGAGGATACGAGGATTTCTTAAGCTACAATGTTATAGTTTGTAAGATGAGATATTGCCGGAAAGTGTTTTCGTATTAAAATTATAATTTTACATTGCCACTTTCCATTACTTTCTAGAAGCTGTCATTCTATGATGACCTACGATGAACCAACTTTTCCAAGTAGTTGTAAATTTACGTTTAACTATTGTCGCACGGCTTGTCCCATATTCAGGGAATTATTTTTGGTACATAATTGTTGTACCTTTAAAGTTACTGACAAACTTTCAGTTCCATACATTTGTAAAATATAAGAATATCATTTCTATTTTACTCTCCTAAGATGCTTAGTGTACACGGTTTGTAGATTAAAATCGAGATTCTCAATCTGTATTCATCAAGAAGCCATAGTAATTAAATTTAAATGTGTATTACAAGTTTAGTGATGCTAATTTTGACGTCGTCAGAAAATGTAACAATAAGCTGTAGCTACTACTTGTGAAATTGCAACGCCGTTTACGGATTTAACTCTAAGTACCACCCTTCTTATAGACTACGTATAAACCGAGCCTGGTGTGTGAGTGGTAATACTTTGAACTTGTATTCGGGAGGATACCGTTCCGAATCCTCGTCTGGACATCCAGATTTGGGTTTTCCGTGGTTTCTCCAGATCACTCCAGGTGAATAGCGTGGTGCTTATTTCAAAAGGCCATGACTGAATTCCTTCCAGTTCCTTGTCCTCAATCCCATCCCACCTCTAGCGGCCTCAACTTTTACGAGGTCTAAGGCCGTAAGGAAAAAAAACTGAAAAACTCCTACAGTTTTACTTGATGAGGAAGTGCGTATTTAAACAAGGATATCGCAATATCCACCTTCAATAGTACTTCATCTTTCACGTGTGTAAACAGGGCTTTTACACATATTCCTTTACACTTGCATCTTTTGAATATTATAAAGGGTAAAAACATTATGCTAAAGATTAATGGACCCGGGACAAAAACTCATGAAAATACTTCTTCCACCAACCTATTTGAGTCGGAAGTACAGGAAAGATAAAATTAGAGAAATAAGGTGCCGGACTGATTCTGATATGAATTCTTTTTTCCCTCGTACGATTAGGGATTGGAATGCACAAAAAAAAGATTAGCTTTGGTGCTGAGCACCCTCTGCCACCCACAATTTTGTGAATTGCAGAGTATATATGTAGATGTAGATGTAGAAAAGAAATTTGTGCCTGTGTCTTTATTACGCCTGTTGCACATAGAGGCGCACTCCCACCAGCATCTACAGCTGCACTTTCTCCCACAACCAAACAATAACTCCGACGATCAACAGCTGCAGCAACAGCCTACAGCGGTACGATCAATATTACATCGAGCAGCAACATACTATGCAGCTTCCGCAGTGTCGCCGATCCATATCACAGGCACAACGGCGCCAAAGAATCCGCAGCTTTCACTTTCTAATCGGTTTCATGTCTTGCTCACTTTAAATACTAGCTAACAGTTACGTCTCTAACATTTTTCCAGTGAGTAACAGAATCCTACGCAATATATTTAGTTAACGACAAGGGGCAAAGAGAAATTGCTAAAGATATTTAACTATACTAATATTATAAATGGCAAAATAACTCTGTCTCTCTGTCTGTCTGTTTGTTACGTTTCTTGGGCTAAACGGCTAATCCGATCGTGATGAAATTTAACAAGGAGATGCGATTTGGCATTCGGATGGACATAGGATACTTTTTCTGTGTAAATACTACATTTTGTCATGTAATTTTGAAACATTACCGAAACGGTGATATACAGACACTTAGGATGTGTAAGACTCTGTAGTACGTTGTACGTTACCGTTTAGCGGGTTGGTAGCTCAGTGGTTAACGCGCTTGTTTACAAATGTTTGGACAGTGGTCTCCAATTCAAATCCCGATGGAGGCAAAGATTTTTAAGAATTGTTTTAGATCGTATGAGCCACGCCTGGACGGTCAGTTTTCCGAATTCCATGTTAAGTGGTAGATATTCCAAATTTAGGGGTGCAATGCTTGGCAAATAGTACACGGTCTACCAATGGTGTAGGTGTACATTTTTTACGTTGTTTCTCTTGCAGTCAGTGTGAGTGATCTGCATTAATAATATTATAAATGCGAAAGTAAGTCTCTGTCTTTTTGTTGCGTTTTGTCCACTAAATGGCTGTACCGATATTGATTGAATTTGACAAAGAAATAGGACAGTCTTTTCGTTATGAATAACCGTTTTACTCACGAAGTTTTGTGAACCTATTAAATGGTAACAGACAGACGGATGAGTGTGTTAGTCTGTAATGTTACGTTGATTGCTCAAGCTGTGCTTCTCGCGCAGAATTTTACTGTATGATTTGTTAGTAAATTTCGTTTAGAGGCAAAAATTATTAACCGAGCGTGGTGGGTGTGCGATTAGCGCTCTGGCCTCGCTTTCGGGAGGACGGTGGTTCGAATCCCCGTCCGTGCATCCAGATTTAGGTTTTCCATGGTTTCCCCAAATCACTCCACGCAAATTTCAGGATACTTCCTTCAAAATATCATGGCCGAATTCCTTCCCGTTCCTTGTCACCAGTCCCATACCACCTCTAATGACCTCGACGTCGACGAGGCGTAAAGCCGTAAGTAAAAGCAACTTAATATTTAAAAGCTTCTGGCACCAGTTTATTTTGTATTCTGTTCTGATATGCCTTGAGGGCGTAAACCTGGCCCAAAGTGTAGCTCTTCCAGAGCACGACCAGCTAAAGTTATTAGAACCCAAGTATCTGATGCTCATGCTGAAGGTCGAAGAAATAATGCTGCCCTCTGTTAACCCCCCCCCCCCTCCCCCATATCCCTGCAGCTTCGTTTGTTATTCTCTTTTTAGATATGTTGGCAATTGATTTTCTTCATGAGACATGTTCGGCGGTAGAGTGATATAGTGATGGCTATCCTGTCACATTATGCCGATTCGGTGTTGTACGGGACAAATCTCAAGTTAGTAACCGCTTTCTATATCCAATTTTGGCAATGAAATTATAAGTCCACGCGTACGAATTCGCGGGTAACAGCTGGTAACCTAAACTAGGGTATAGAATAGTTTTAAGGTCATGAATTTAGTATCATGCATAGTATTAATAAATAGAAATAAAGTAATATATAACATTTCTTTAGTGAAAATTGTTTTACTAATGAAATAGTGTTTGATTGTTGTTGGTTCTTTGAAGAACGATTTATGCGTTGAATTGCACAGAGTTTGAAAGTGACAAAAAAGTGTTTTGTGGAAAAAAAATGAGTTTTTAATGTCAGAGATCCTGACCGCGTTACCTGATTTCGCAGAGGTACGAACTAGTTCCTTATTTGACTCTAAGGGTTCAATCTGAGAAATTTGTTTCATTTCTGTTTAGTTTAGAGTTTTTTTTTTAAATTGCTTAACGTCTCTTAATAGCGAGGTCTTTAGAGACGGGAAAGGATGGGGGGCAACGAATGGGAAGGAATTCGGCCATGGTCTTTTGAAGGAAGCATCCCGGCATTTTCCTGGAGTGATTTGGGAAACCATGGAAAACCCAAATCTAGATACCCGGACGGGGATTCAAACCGGCGTCCTCTCGAATGCGAGGCCAGAACGCTCACCGTTACACCACCACTCTCGGTAGTTTAAAGGGACTTTAAAGTGTTAATTGATGTATTAACACGGATACCGACACCTCACTATGCAGTAATGTTTGATATGTATTTCCTTCTGGTAAGATTTTCAAACATTCACTTTTTACTAATTTAGAATGACATTTATTTCTCCTAGAATAAATATCTCTACAATATTTCCTTCTCTTCCATACGTTCCGAAAAGTATTCAATCATAAATGGTCATTAGAATTTCCTCAGTCTTAGGGATCATAATCAAAAGTATTCAATCATAAATGGTCATTAGAGGCAGGACGGGATTGGAAGCAAGCAGCGGGAAGGAATTTGGTCATAGAATTCTGGAGCAATGATCCCTGCGTTCGTCTGGAGTGATTTCTGGAAATCCTGATAGCCGTAGCGAGGACAGAACCATCATCGTTCACCCGAGCGTTAACCGTTTTCTCACGACAATCGGCAAGTTGTGTCACCACTCAAGTATGCTGCCATCTATTAAACAGGTTGCGAACTACGATAGTTATTCTCGCCATATCGTAAAACGACGGGAACTTAATTTTTTTATTGATTTCAGTCAAAGTTGCCGATAGAGCCAAAGGTACCCTGAGTTATGGTTATAAACTATGCCATGACTGATCTATCTTGTGGTAACACAAATTAGTATTACTGAAACTCACAGGAACACAAAACAATGAAGACTGTCAGGTCAATTGCCAACTATAAAACCATGAAATAATATGTCTTGGTATAAACTTATACCACTAATATCATGTTATAAAAGAGACTCGGAGCCTATCGCTAATCTCCGAAAACAGAGGCAAGTAATGATTTTTTTACTCTTTTGTTCCGGCACCTGAGATCATGCGGCCAACCCAACAATGATTATATGTTATCCAGTTCTTCCAGTATGCATTTTTCCAGCCAGTTATACACACCACACGTCGGATATGACACAACACTTGCCCGCGGCTGGACTCGAGCCGGCAGTCAGGTAATGATGATTCCGTGTGGCCTGACGGTCGAGTTATTAAGAGCTGCGGGATTGGCGTCATAGCCATCTAATTCAACGCGGTAATCCCACGGCGTATGGGAAACCTACAGTTTAACGTCAAATCGGAACCTGTGTTGCTTTCTAGCAAACTTCTCATGAACAAAGCAAGATGTTCGAGAAATGAGGGGCTTGAAAATGACCTTTTAAATATGCAATCTCAGACCGATACACAAATTGGGAACCTTCCCGCATAGTTCATGGTGGCATAGAAAATAATTGAACATATTTTCCACTTCTAGTATGCCTTCGGAAGAATCCCGCCGCGCTCTTAGCACGCCTCTACTGAGTAAGTTACGAGACATCTTTGGACACCTGAAAGGTGCGTATGATACTATAGTTTCTCAAACACTGCTGTTAACTAACCTACCGGCATCCGTTGTTCTAAGATCCTGGAATTTCATTTCAGTAAAGAGATTTGATAATTACAAAACCGACAGGGACGTTTGGCCCAGGCATAGGAGATCGAGGCGGTAACAGTCAGCTTGCGACAGCTACAAGATACCTGATGAAGACACAGAGCCAGCTGTCGAAACGTCGTGTTTCTGCAACACCATCCGGCAGGACACCCGAAACGATTTTACTGCATAGTATCCAATCTTCCAAAAAATTTCGAAATTTACTTTTACCGATCTACAAATGTTCTTATATCGTACGCCACAGTGTATTTCATACGAAACAGTATTTTTTTGTATAAATTGGTCACAACATCCAGTTGTTAATGTTACAGTTAATGTATTTAGGTTCAAGTCGCAGGGCTAACCAGCGGAGTCCACTCTATAAGGGATTCGACGCTAAGGCTTCTGGGCCAACTTGATGGCCTCGTGTGGATTCCTCATGCTCGACCTACTTCCTCAGTAAGCAAAGACACCTCTCCTAATTTCCAATTCTACCTAAGTTCCGCCAGTTCTGCTTCCATTTTTTTTTTACTATTTACTTTGGCATTTTCACTTTCAAATCTTTCTTTCATCGATCTGAAAATTGTCTTAAATAATCAGTAATAGTATATTTGACAGGAAACAATATTGAATTGGGGCAAGTCACAAGACAAACTAGTGGAGTTTGCTCTATAAAGTAACTCGGCGTACACTATAGATAGTGTAAGAGTCATTTTGAAGACCACTACTATTTGGGGAATTATAGGAATATTCAGTCGTCGAGTTACTGGCAATCGGCGATCATTGACAATGCTGAGCGCGGTCGAGCATTGACCAGACAGGAATCTGCATGCTTGCAGTCAGCACCTTAGAATGCAGTCCCCTTCGTAATTGTAGGTCAGCCGAGTCGGCTTGGGAAGTACAAGCGATGAAGTAGTGTCTTTATTGTCGAGCATAGCGACCTGTTAGGAGCCTGCCACCCCCCAACGCATCTCCTATCCGGGGCGACCATCTGCCTAACAATTAACTATTACAGTTCGGGGCTTAGATAAGTTGGTGATAGTTGGAATCCACTTAGCGGCACGCTATAAACTGTACTACTCCGTGTCAGAGGCCAATAAACTGTTCCATTGTAAGTCTCGCATTATTTCATGTAGTAAGAACTTAACTCAGTTTCTAACTTACGGTCTGTGGCCATCAATCCACAGTGGTGTCAAGCATTAGCCCAAACAGCCCAACGGTAAGGTTCTAGTGGAGCTGCCAGTAGAACAGAAGAGACGCTTCGAGTAGAACTGGAATTCCCTAAGGTTAGTTCGTCAGTACACCTATCCACACACACGCCCACTAGCCTTGGCCAATCAGCCCCTGACAATGGTGTCGCATTGGGGTACAGACTTTAAGAGGAGGAGGCAAACATCAAAATTATTTTGAATTGCATAGGAACAAATGACTGGAAACGTCATCTTAGAATGGCAGTAAAGGTCCAAGAAATGAAAGGACACAAGGAAGAGATTAGGCGGACAACATTTATTCTTTTTCATAATGTAACAGGAGATTTTCAAGGTTTCCACCATTACTAATGACCCATGAGTTACATCGTCGGAACATTAATTAACGGTCACCTTCGAAATCACTTGCATTTTAATGGATAGCAGCTGCAGCGTAGACAACCCTTGCAACCAAATCAATTGCAGAATTAACAGGTGTTTCATACACAACAGATGCAAGTGTCCCCCAAAGAAAAAAATGCAGGCTGCTTGGATGTGGATAGAGTGGGGGTCAGGCCCACGCGCTCTCATGAACAGCGCAACCTAGCGACGAACAGTGACGTTTCTGATCATGGATATCTATGCAGTTCTTACGATTTTCTACGCTCTTCAACATCTCTGAATGTCTGTAACTCGGTTTATGCTACACTCGACTAGTGTGAATTCAGGCAAAATGACGAAATTCGTAATGCGAACCGCTTATTTCCATGCTAAGTGCCGCAAGACCCAATGGACTGCTTCGTTTTTCAAGTGCTAGATGCTTACTCGGAAGTAGTTACATTGATTTTCCAGAATACTTACCCAGACACAGAAACTCGGTTCAGCAACGGGATGAAGTCAACAGACAAATAAAAAAACCTTTTTCTCAATTTATAAAATCCAGTTCAAATTTAAATGGAAAGAGTTCCGTACCAACAACTCTAAGGGATAGTCCATAAACTACGTGGCTCAGTCTAGGGGTGGGGTCGGGAGAGGTTAGGTAGAAAGCTACACTGGGCTACGTAGGGGAGGGGTTTTCCGAGGCAAGCCACGTAGCTTTTCATTCAAATGATTTTTCACATTTAAAATAAGGTACAAAACACACAACAGCATGTAAATATTCATTTCCGTCATTTAATTATCTCCGTATGTAATTTACGGTAATCTGGCAAGAGAAAACAGTACAAATTTTCTGGGAATCAATAGTGAATAAAGATACGTGCCACGTGGGGGGGGGGGGGGAGGCTGTAGAGGCTAGAGGCACGTCACGCTAGTAGGAGAGGGGTGCGTGATCACAGGAGGCTAAAATTTAGTTACGTAGTTTATGGACGCTCCCTTGGAAGTGCGTACACGGATCTAATATTCAATAAAAACACTTCTGTACAGACTAGGACAAGAATCTTTTTTTTTTTTACTAATTGCTTTACGCCTCGTCGACGGCTATTGTCATTAGAGGCGGGATGGGACTGGGGACAAGGAACTAGAAGGAATTCGGCTATGGCCTTTTTGAAGGAAGTATCCCGGCATTCGCCTGGAGTGATTTAGGGAAACCATCTAAATCCCAAATCTTGATGCCCGGACGGGGATTCTAACCCTCGTCCTCCCGAATGCGAGGTCAGAGCGTTAACCACTCACCCACCACGCTCGGTACACAAGAATCATAAGGCTCACGTCACCAACAATAATTCTGCTCAGCTGTGATACAAATGTATTTATTTCACCACTTAAATAAGTATTCTCAGATAAACTAACAACTGTCGCCTGATGTAGGTTAAATTACTGTTTATTTTATATATATATATATTTTTTACCGAGCAATCCATTCAGTCGTGTATATTGTTTGGAATTCATACTGTAACCATGTGTATAGCCAAATTATTTAACGATAAAGGACAGCACAACACATGTAACACGTAATTAATGCCTTCCATGTCCTACGCCAACCTCTGGCCACATACCCTAAAAGCAGAAACAAGCGCCTTATCTCCCACGCTACCATTAAGGGTTGCTTTCAGAGTATGGATTTTACTTTTTCGCAGCCCATATTTATTCAAATGGTCTTTTAAATGCAAATCTTCACTGTGTTTGTATAAACATGCTTGCATGTGAAATTAATGAATGGTTACAAAGTAGATCTATGGTTCTTAGGCAGAGCAAACTGTATGTTCGTCCATACTGCTTGCGTAGAAAAACAATGTTCTCAGCTGAGTGATTCGGGGAAACCATGGAAAATCGAAATCTGGATGGTCGGACGGGGATTCGAACCCACGTCTTCTCGGATGCCAGGCCAGAGCGTAACCGCTCACCCACCAGTTCCATTAACAATGGTTGTTCATGTACCTGCAGTAGCTGTTACTCCAGCTTGAGCGAAAGTAGCTGCTAATAAAGGACCTGTAGTTAGCATTGTTACAATTAAGGTGGCTTTTAAAGCTGAAGTTAATTACTGTCACCGTCGGCAGCTAAATAATCCCCGCTGTCCTCTCCCGCAGTATATCCTTCATGCACTGTGGGTGTAATGAAATGCGGAAGTCATTTAAATAACTCGTTAAATTTTGTTTTTACGAGAACTTTTACGAGCGTCAAGTGGCATTTCGTATAGCTTCCAGGGGAGAAAGGAAAATCAGACTTGTAAATACAGTGAACATTGTAGCTGTTTAGAGAACTATGTTTCCTTCAACACTGCTTAATGTCTGCCGCATTAAGTGTTGCTGCAATAGCTCCCGTAAAAGTTTTCTTTGAACTGATTGGTCTGTTTGCATGTACGTGAAACTTAAAGAAAAGTTACTCGATTGTGTTAGGGGCCCTGTGAATCCCTTATCATTATCCTTTCCACTTTTGACTATTATTACTCTGTTCAGATGCAAAAATTCAGAATATGAGGATTATTGATAACAATGATTTTTAATCTTTATAAGCGGTTACATTTACATTCAATGTTCAAGAGATAAATTAATGAAAGAACGACAGTAAAAATATAAAATCATCTTTACGCAGAAACACGATGTCGTGTGATGAAGAGACAAGATAAAAATGGATACAAGGAGATGGTGGATGCAAGATATTATCGAATTTTGATTTTCGTTCCTGAAATTAGTGAAGCCTGAGAGGCGGCGACGAAAATGAGATTCTTGGGTTTCTAGGCATATGGATTGGGGGCTGTTTAACTATGGATTTTTTTAATAAAAAAAATGAGTAATTGTTTCTGCTCTTTGTAAGTCGGGTGACTGTAAAATTTATTCAAGTTTGCTTTAAAATTACACGAATTATGAAAAGTGAATTTTGGTTGCAATTGTTGCATTAATCTATTTCAGACTACAGTGGACATTTGGTGATTTTGATTTAATTACTGCAAGTGTTATGTTTCGCAGTGGTTTATTTTAACATTATTAGACTGGAAAGCTCAATGATATTAGCTAGATTGCTGGCCTGGGGTGCGGATGATAGCTTTGCGCTCACGTTTTTGTTTTACGTGAGATTTGTTATTATCCAGTGGCACCTCTTAATGCTTAGATCAAGGGGGGGGGGGGAAAATCCTGAAGCTCAAAGAAAACGGATTTGAATAGGCTCTCACATTACTTCAAATAAACCGAGCATGGTGGATGAGCGTCACATTCGGTAGGGCGCTGGTTCGAATCCCCGTTCGCCCATCCAGATTTCTGTATTCCATGATTTCTCCAGATCACTCCAGGCGAACGCCGAGATGCCTTCTCAGAATTTCTCCCAGTTTCTGGCCCTAAATCCTTTTCCACCTCTAAATGATGCCGACGAGATGTAAAGTCATAAGATAAATATTTAAAAAAAAAACACCTTGAACTACTATGACAGTATCACGCAGCGAATTCATATTTCACTTATCAAGATCATCTACGCAGTATATGTATTACACCTCTATAGCAATGTAATTGTGATGATTTTTCGTTGCCTTCCCCAGTATGAATGTATTCTAGTTTCTGTACATATGAATTACTATAACGGTGTCATTTATTTGTAGTAAGATTTTTGTATTTGTACTGGATGAGAGATGAGAAATATCTAGGTATAGCCTGCGTGTTATCGAGTACGACTCTGTTGCAGCAGCTGAGATGCCGGGAATGTCTGCGATAAGATATGCACCAGTGGTATGTGCTTGGGTAGTTGGTACTGATGTTTCCAGTGGCTACTGTTACATGTTGTACCTCTAGAGAGTTGAACGTCATTGCACTTGCCTAATATGTATCAGGTTTCCTTATAAAGCTTTACGCATCGTCGATATTGAGGTCGTTAGAGGTGGGGGACAACGAACGGAATGAATTCAGCCATGGCCCTTTGAAGGAACCATCCCAGCATTAGACTCGAGCGGTTTCGGGAAATCAGGGAAGCCCGAAATCAGGATGGCTGTTTGGGGATTCGTATCTGCGGCCTCCCGAATGCTATACAGCTCACCCACTGGTCTCGGTACCAGGGCTTTATAGTCAATGGAGGTTCTGTTCAAAACAGAAAATACCCTATATTTTTGGTACTGCTATTCTACGTCAGGTGAACGTGCATCTCACACTGTTGCTGGAGGTTCGATTGCTGCTATAGCTTACTATTTAATAATTTCTTACTATGACTGAACCACGGTAATGCAACGGATTCAAGTTGAAACCTCGGGCTTGACGTACTGTTCATTTGATTTCTGTATTAAGGTGATTTTTCGTTATCATCAAGGCAAATACTGGACCGACTCTCAATTTTCACTTCGCAAACGAAACACTAACGATACAGAACATAAGTAACACCGTTCACAGGCAGATGATGACACTTGTGCTTCATATAACGGCCAGAATTTTATTTATTTTCTTTTCTTACTTTGGTAGTTATTGAAATTCATAATTTTATTTCGCCACAACACCCCGACATCAAAATTCGACTGTACTTCCAGTAATTCTAGAAATAAGTAATTTGGTACGCATGTATGGTTTCATCCCTAAATCATAAGAAAAATCTGATATTGGAGTTTTTCCCCGTATTTATTTAATTACAATCCCAAACATGAAAAATTCGGACACATATTTGCGGCTTAATTACTTTGCTTCGGATGAAGCTATAAATCTGAGATTTCTAAACTATATAGAGGCAAGCAAGTTTAACCAAAGCCTTTTACTTTGTTTCTATGGTTAGTTTGGAAGTTATTTATTATTTATTTGAGGTGGTAGCTAAACCAGCGGCAATGTTCATTGCTCGGCTACGATGTCTTAAATTCTGAAATGTTGTTATTCACCGATTTTCAAATGGAATAATTACATTTGAGAGGCGATTCAGAATAAGCGATAAACTTAGAAAAGAAATGGGGTCATCTTTTAGTTAACCTATACTCTGGCCTCGCATTCGGGAGGACGGCGTTTCGAATTCCCGTCCGGGCATCCAGATTTGGGTTTTCCATGGTTTCCCAAATCACTCCATGCAAATGCCGGGATGCTTACTTCTAAA
The DNA here is from genome assembly GCA_031002005.1 of Vandiemenella viatica. Lineage (NCBI taxonomy): Eukaryota > Metazoa > Arthropoda > Insecta > Orthoptera > Morabidae > Vandiemenella > Vandiemenella viatica. The sequence goes on along the minus strand of CM061921.1, from coordinate 336,260,544 downwards.
GGCCATGGCCGAATTCCTTCCCATTCCTTGCCCCCCATCCTTTCACGTCTCTAAAGACCTCGCTGTTAAGGGACGTTAAGCAGTTCAAAAAAAAAAAAAAAAGAAGTTAACCTATATAAATACCTTATATGTGTTGCTTTATCAAACCTATAAATACTTAAAAGCCGAGATTTCCCTCTCTTTTTCTAAATTGATAAGTATATACTATGCCCTCAATTTTAGTAAAAATTATGACGTGCATAATGCCCAAGTCATTAGATTTTTTATCCTAAATAAATGATCTATGACACCGAGAGAAACCATTATGTTTCACAAAATGAAGTGAATGCACACTGTTAAGTGTAGACTTGGCTCAGAAGAACATCTCATAACTTTTTGTCACTACATGAACAAGAGAATTGGCCCATTTTTACAAGAATTGTTTTTGTGGGAGAAATAAAGTCTTGAGAACTGAATGACTCATTGCTGATAGAAAAACAGAAGTGAACAATGTTCGTCTTCAAGCGATAGTTAAAAGTGGCAAACATTTGGGAAGTTTGAGTACAACATGAATTAGATACTGGGATTGTATGTATCGTACGACTACTGACCAGTGATTAAAAGAAATAAAATACTTCGGTGTGAAAAGAAAAACCTAGTTTAAAAACATCATTCAGAAGTCTATTTACAAGTTTAAAATAAAATATTTTTACGAAACACTTCTCCAAATAGATTCAGTTTCATTGACTGTCAAATCGTTACTTTTGTTAATTGTCGTGGTATTATTGCTGTTACCAATTCCTCTTATTTCCTATTATGTTTTCTTCATGCATATACACTACCTGAAGTCAGAGCCAATCTTTATGTAGAAGTGCCATCTAAACTAATATAAATAACAGCAGGAATTACCAAGTATATATTTAGGAATATATCATACTGAGGGATCTGTAAATTTGAACACAACAGTACCAAACAAAATATTGCTGAAGCATGTTTACAATATTTTTGACCTTTGAAGTATTAACGAATAAATAAAGAAAGTAAGCAGTGAAACTTTTTAAATTTTTAATGAAAAAAACATATCCCAAAAATTGTAAAAGAATGTTAACTTCAATTCAGAAACGAAACACCTAATACTGGGAAAAGTTACAATTCTTTTCGCAATGATGTTAGTAGTCGCATGTGAGTCCACTCGACAAGCGCAAAATGATATTTCTTTCACTGTACGAAATGCTAATAAAAATTTAGATTTTTGATTAACTGTCTAGCAACTTATTACAATTTCAGTTGTAGTCTTATTACAGGTGATTGATTACCTTACGATAAGTATCGGTGTCGACGTCAAAAGGTTTAAATAGATAAAAAATTGCAATAAAAATGTAAGATTAGATAATTACAATAACAGCACAATGTTGAAATGAATAATAACTGGATAGTGTGGGTAAGAAAATCTATCAGGAAGAGTTTTCGGTAAAATGCCTATTTTTGGTTTTATAATGTTTGTGAATGTAATTACGCATATTTTTCCTTGATACGGCTACAGAGAACCGCAAACCACTTGTTTACCCGGGTGTCCGGTGTGAATAGAGAGGCGCCATACCCGCATACAAAACGTGTAACTTGTGTTCTGTATCAGTGTAGGAATTACAGTCTGAAAATTTATAAGGCAGAGATGTGGACCGTCCCAGCATTAGCCTTGATGATTGCTGGAAACCGCATTCAGGCCGGCTGGTAGGCGTAGACCAGGCCCCGTTGCAGTGTGTGGCTCCTTACTGCACTGTGCCACACTCGCGGGTTTTATGAACATGTTAGTGTTATTATTCTTTTCGACTTTGGCCAACTGTAGACCGCGGGAAATAAATTTATATTTTCTTTTCTTTTCTATGACCCTAATATTTTTTAATCCTTTCACTGTGCTGTGTTCTCCTTTCTCCCCTCCAAACTGTTTCCCTTCGTTTTTGTACCTGCACTTGGAAACCTTAAAATCCCATTCATTTCATTTTTCTTAAGATTCTTTTGCGCTATGTCTGTTTTTACTTCAGTAAACCAACAGAACTGTGTTTTAGGATTTTTATCAAAAACATAACATAATCTGTTGTTCCGTCTTTCTGGATTCATTCGCACCAGGTGTCTATAAAAAGAATTTTTTTCCGAAATCATTCCAGGCAATTTCTAGGAGGCTTCCTTCAATAGTCTATAGTCGAATTCCTTCCCGTTCCTTGCCCCTAGTCATTTCCCGCCTCTAAAGAACTAAACTTACTTCGCACAGTGATATTCTAGTTTTATGTCTGTGTTATAAAGTCCAAAATTTTCTTTTATTGATGTGAATTCTTTAACTGACAGGTTAATTCTTTATTTTGAGTCTTGTTTTAGTTAACTCTTTGCCCAGTATCAACCCAGATCTCGAAGAAATCGTATGTCTTATAATTATGCGCCCAACACTATCATAATCCGCCTTTTGTATTCATACAAGTACCACACCAGCTCCTTAATCAAACGAGTTACTGATTGTGTTAAACGATAATCTCCAGAATCGAATGTATCTTCTGTTCTTTGTACCATTTATTAATACTGCATTTGATTCCAATAACGTTGGTTGCATACCATCTTAGAAGACTTGAAATGGGACTGAAAAATTTTCCCTTAGTGCCCTAATATGTTTTCTCATAATCCTTTCCAATGGAAGCAGAACTTTGTAACCTCTTCCTGACACTTCTACAGTGTTTCCAGACCAATTTTGTTTATTATTAAATAGTATGCCAATATACCTGTATTTGTATTTCATGTCTTCAACAAGCCATTTCCAGTCCATTATGCAATGACATGAAGCTTTTATTTTCGTGTCATTGTAATTAATAAGCTACCTCTCTTTGACAAATATATTTATTCCATGTCAACCTAACGAACTAGATATTTGTCGAAATTTTACTTTAGCTGAGCCTTAATCCTATTTTACAACAATAACTATCTACTAAGGACATAATTTCCGATTGCGAAACCAATGAAGCTGTAATCGATAGTGGCAAAGACGTTTTAGCGAAAGGAAAAGCGTATGTTGCTTTAATTAGAGTTAATAACTGAGAAGGATTAGAGTTATGTGATTTGGAGCCTAAGAAAGTACTAAAATAATCACATGAATGCAAGTCATTTGTTGAGATGCTAAAATTACGATCCTGCCTATTTGACGTGTTTGACTGAATACCCTGCTCCCCTCTAACTCGATACCAGTGTGTGTGTGTGTTTTTTTAATCGTTGATGAGTTCGTGGCTTGCCTTCCGACTCCATGGTCAGATCTAACAACCGATCTTGTGACAGAATTTCAAATTTCTTCGCATTCCGCCTTTTTCGTGGCTAGACCAGCTTAACGAGACGTCCTGGTGTATTTCATTTCAACAAAGCAAAGCCTATAAAAACTTCTGCCGTACCGTAATTTTAACCAACTATCTTTAATTTCTGAGGCATGCGCCTCAACCACAGAGACTGTACTATTGGGTTTGATCTTCAGTGCTTCAGATTAACCGCGATACAAGTGCTGTTTATTGCTAACGGTTTTTGTGGCCTACCTTCAAACTCTATGATTAGAATTTATGTACAGCACGAGGAAAATATTCCCTTTGAAAGAAAGTAACGACTTTTGCCAGTTAAGAACTTGTGCGTGAAAATGACAAACAGAATACATTATCATAGTGTTCGAATTAATAACCTCCTCTATTAAAATTAATACCGGGTCTTTCAAAGTGAATGAACTTATTTCATTAAGCTATATATTCATAAAGGACAGTAGTACAAAACTGCAACCGAGTCACATATATTTGAGGAAGTAGAAGTTTCTGCTACAAGCTTTTAATATGGCTTTTAATATGCGACCAAATCCTCACCGAAAAACAATTCTTATTTCCTCCAAGGCCGGGACGGAAGGGTGAGAACCTCAGGGTGTGTGTCCTGCATTCAGTCGGCCTTCGAGGATTTCTGGTGATGTCTGTGTGTGTTGCGTATTTGTTTGTGTTGTTTGGTTTCGTGATGTTCCGTATACCGAAAGAGTTTCGCTGAACATTTACTAGACCATAACCACCCCCTTACTTCCCTACAGACAGACATGAGGATATTAAAAATTAACAATCACAGACAACACTTGTTAACAATTCAAGAAAGCTACCAAATACACAAAGCCATAGGAATGAGAAAATCACTATTGAACGAATTCACCAATTTAACCAATAAAACACTGTTTAACTCACTAAAAATAAACACTACACAAGGAAACTAATACAAACTATTCAACTCAATAAAAATAACCGCCACACACTCATATACACAAAACAGCTGATGAAAACAGAGAAATAATTTAATACAGCAACACAGATACAATAACAAACAAAAAGAAAACAAAGTTGGTAGCACTGCATTTCATCAAAACAACATGTATATAATGTAGCAGACAAACGAAACAAGAATTTTGCAGTTGCAATGGATACAATGCCAGTGTTTATTCAGTAATATGTGTAAGACAGTTTTTATAACTGTGAAATAGAAGATCTGTAAGATGCATAAAGTGCTGTTCCAGCTCGCCATGTAAATACCATCACTCTAGCTGTAAGTACAGTGCAAATATATATATAATAATTTATAATTCCTCTGTCAAATGTAACATATCACATGTAAAACCAAATTCACAGCCACTGACGATGCCCCACACCATAAGGGCGAAACGCGTATGGAAATAAAGAAAACAGTAACATCAACAGTTGTTCCAGACCGAATTTTGATTTATAATCTAATTCTTAAGTGTTTGAGTTATCTCTGAATCGTGGATATGTATAGGTAATTTAATTTACACGTGAAAGCTGAGACAGTAGATGTCTAATAGGCCTACTAGCTAGAAGGAATTTGGTTTCTGATACTCGCCTGATACTATTACTTTTTGTTTATGAAGTATCATTTATAGATGTGGACGTATTGGGCGAATTATTGGAATATGTTTCTGCACGGTGGTGCGCATCCCCAACAGAATGGCATAAATAGTTCATGAATTCATTTCCTCCTGGCAGTTATTCAGCAGGTGATACACCGCTGCTACGATATTCCCGTGCTTTGTAGGTGGTACAGCCAGGCGACTTCTAATATCTGAACTATGAAAGCTCACAAGATTTTAATTTTTCCTGTTCGTAAATTTAAACAAGAACGATACTTCAGCTATGAAGGTATAACACAAAAACAGAATGTTCTCAAATATCTTATAAATTTTATCCTTCGTCATTTAAAGAATCTATGTTCTTAGTTAAATCTCAACCAATGCATAAATGAGGTGACATGAGAAGATATGAATGCACTGTTAATCTTCCATATTAATAAAACAACTTAGAATCAACGACAAATTCTAATTTTTTTCTGTACTGTAACGTTGAGAATCACGTTAAATGAAAAGTTCGTCAGAACATCAGTATAATTGTTACATTTTTAAATGTGGATAATGTTTGTAAAAATATATTTGCCAATTTCCGCATTTAATATTATTTCATTTCTGCTTTTCTTATAGACCTAGTTACTAAATATCTCATTTTACCTGTAGAATAATTTCCTTTGTTTTTAAACTGCTTTCTAAGTTTTTACACGTTTGTTTAAATTTAATTCAGCAATAATTTTCAATGGTTTTCAGTAATTATTCCACCGATATTCATGATTTAAGAGTCTTGAACCATTATTTCTTCAAGATCCCAAACTCCTAGTTTTGCTGTTGGTTTCCTCTTGCGGCGTGATTTCACTGGTCGAAAGTTTCAGAGAATTATTCCTTTGTCGGAGAAAAGTTTCGACCTTCTACGAGCGTCAAGTTAGTCGCAGATTTGAATAGACAACTTAATTCAGCTAAGTTTCCAATGCGCGCATCTCAAGTTTATAGAACCTCTGAAGTTATATGAAACAAGTATTGCAATTTATTGCGGTTAAGAAGTAGTAAAATTAAATAAACTTACTGAAATCATTCAACAGGATCATACACTAGAGTGTGAGCGTATGTAGAAGCAATATACAGGGTATATTTGAGGAAAAAATCAGGAATTACATTTCTCGAATATTTATTTGAACATTTATTAACAATTTTCAAATTTCATTAGTGATTAATTCCTCCGTATGTTTTGTAGGGTTAAAGCAAATAATTTTATGTTATTACTATTATTTAATTAGGGCTTAACCATATTTTTATGAATATTTGTAATTTTTATGTAGACATTAATGTGTAAATGTTGGTGTTATAAAAGGGACAGTTTATAATTTTATGAGATATCCCATGAAGCAGAAGTAATTTTCTTACCTTTAGTCTGTTACATGCCATGCTAATCCCGAAATTATTTTATATATTAAATTGTTATTATTGATTTCTGTGTGTGGCAAAGAACAAAATTAAAAACCACCTAACATTTAACTGAACACTGAACAAAAATTGAATTAGACGTGATTAGTGTTGGCATTGACTCCACAAGAGGCAGCAAGCGTTCGGAAACTATACTCTGTTCACTTTCCACTGGCGGTCAAGTTCATGTTCCCCAGGCACCGCTCCTCACGTCCTACCTTTGCTGACTGATCGCTGTGTCCATGTTGGTGAGTGCATGGCCTGCAGAGCGGGGATAGAGCAGACTGACCTTGAGCCGCTTGTGTTAACTGAACAGGCAATATGTGGGTCCACGACCAATGAACAATCTCGTACATTTCATGAAGATTTGACAGAGGGTGACAGAGGCTTGAACATGCATTTCGATGACATCCCATATATGCCCGATGAGGTTTAAGGTTGAGTGGATTTAATGGACATGTGAACTTTTTTTTTTAGTTCTGGCATTACAACTCAACAACGTTGAAGTCGTTAGAGACGGTGGAGGAAGGGGGGCAAGGAACGGGAATGAATACTGCCTTGACCTTTTCTTTGAACCATACCGGAGTTCGCCTGGATTTATTTCTGGAAAACATGGAATCTGAGAAGGTTTTAAATCCGCGTCCCACTAAGATCACGTTCATCCAACCATTTGGATACAATGGGGAACATTTTAAGACAAACAGAGGGGTGCAAAAAGTCGTCAAAGATAGCCTGATAGCGTTGATCTGTGAGGGACAACGTTACACATCACATAACAATAGTCCCAGTTCAGTCCACGTTAACATTCCCAAGACGATAATGCCATCTCCGCCAGCTAGAAGAATACTCTGCTGGCAACAACGATGCATCGCTTCATGGTGCTGGCGCCGTACTCATACGTTGCTATCGGTAAGTGTCAACTTGAAGCTCAATCATTAGTGCAGGCAATATTTTTCACATTTCTAAGATACAATAGTGATGTTGCCACGAACTTGTTGACCTTTGTGCCTTGTGACGTGTGGCCAGTGGAGGTACCCTCGTGGGACGATGGCATCTTTACCTAACATCGAGGAAATGATTTTGCATAGCGTGGCTACTGTTCACAGAGTTATCTGATACGCCGATAGACGATCCACTGTTACAAGGCGTGTCACTGGCAGGTGACACAGCGGCTCTTGAAAACACTAGTGCCTACATTTGTAAGGCACCAACAGTTTTCTCACTATTAAATACATCACTCGTGTTACCCACAGTGCGTTCGGCAATTACTGATACTGTGAGCTTCACTCCTTATATTTTCGAATCTCTGCTTACGTCATTACTTTTCCATTTATAGGGCTGTCTCAACCCCACGTTTGTGTGACGCCAGTAGTGTCTAAATCCATTGCTCTTCAATGTACAATAGACTTACTAAAACTTTGAATGGTGAATAATGATATAGCGAATAAGTAAGAAATACAGTGTAATTATATTTTTAGAATAATATTAAAATCTGTTCGGTTAACCACATTATTTATTTCGTATGGCAGAAGAAATACAAAAACAATAAATACAATAAATTACAATAAATGTAACTACTACTACAGATTGAAGTCCAACGATTGCAGCCATTCAATTGCTTCTATGGTTGCTTCATGAATAAGATGCATTATAACACTAAATCTCCTAAGAGGGCATTCCATGGCGATGTGTTGAATGGTTTGCTTGTAGTTACCACAGTCACAAGAAAGATTCTCTATCATTCCCCACTTTTAAATCCAGTAGCTGCATCTCACTTGGTTCAGTGCCGTCCAGGTTTCTTAGGAAGGTTGAATCCAGGAGGCTGTCGTGTAGGGTCTTGGATTAGCGCATGTTTATCGGGGTTGGAATTTGTCCAAGCAACGAGCTATGTTTCGCCTATGTTGAAATTATTTTGTAACAGCTCTTGACCAAACTTCCCTGTTGAATATCTAGATTTTTGTCTATTTGGAGCTTTGTGTGTGCATTCCCGATGAGTTTGAAGGTGCGTATATCGTAAGCATTTCTGCCATTTCTTTTTTTAAGTCCCTTGTCTTCGGAGACTTGGTGGGGCGACATTAGAGAGCACAGGCAGCCAGTCTGTAGGTGTAGATTTAACAGTTCCAGATATTGTTCTCACTGTGTCATTTAGTTGAAGGTTGATATTTTTTGTGTGATTGCTACTTAGCCATACTAGACTGCAGTATTCAGAGCTGCGGCATGTGCTCCCCAACCCGTTCCTGAAATTTTCTGAAAGATGTTATTTCGAGTTTTTATTTTTGCTTAAAGCTTTAGCTTGAGGATATCCCAGCAATTAGAGGATACGGAACCATGTTGTGAAGGACTTTAATGATACCAAAAAACCAATACATTTCATTCGTTCACCATGCGAAACCATGTTTACGCTGTTTTTACTGTCTTTATCTACGAAACTATTATGTGGGCGCATTGTATGAATACAAAACGAAGTCTCAAGTAGGGAAAAAATACGTAAGGGGGGGGGGGGGCGGAGGAGTTCTCTTTTTTTTGAAAAAATTACAAGTTTCTTCCCCCTCTTGTAACTATGCCCCATTGACGAGATTGCAGACGGGAGAGGATCTGGAATAAGGAACTGGAAGAAATAATACCATGGTCTTTTGAAGGAACCATCCCAGCATTGGCCTTCATTGATTTCGGGAACCCATAGAAAACCGAAATCTGGATGGCCGGACGGGGATTCGAACACGCGTCTTCCCGAATGCCAGAACATGGCGTTGTTGCTCACCCACCGGGTACAGTAAAATGACAATTTTATGTTTTGAACAACGCAAAGTTTCTTGCTAAGAGACGCTTATGTCTTATGTGATGATCCATCCATACTGGTAGCGTTCCGTGAAACATCGTCAGCAGCGGCAGACATAAAGTTTGAGTTCAGTTCTAGAGGTGGATATGAGTGGGGCAACTGTCATTTTGAATATCGCGTTTAGTCATTCAGTGACAACGAAACACAAATATAAGTAAATTGACACAACTGTTTAATTGTGCAGCATCGTGTAGGATGAGGTGGGCTCGACCGTTGTTTTCTAACTGTCTATTGGAAGCTTTCTTTAGTCTATGTTGTATGGAAACCAACGCAGCCGTACTGTACTTAATAGGCAGGCAATCTTGTTTACGCCAGTCTGTGAAGAGACAACAGAAGCATAGGTGGTTGCGTTGGTTGTCATACAACATCGATTAAAGAAAGCTGCCAATTTACAGCTAGAAAACATCGGAAACCAGTACGCCTCGTCGACTTCGAGGTCATTCGAGGCGGGAAGGTACTGAGGACAAGCAACGGGGAGGAATTCGGCCACGGCCTTTTGAGGGAAGCGTCCCGGCATTCACCAGGAGTGATCTGGGCAAACCATGAAAAACCCAAATCTGGCTGGCTGGGCGGGGATTTGAACCCGCTTCCTCCCGGATGCGAGGCCAGAGCATTGCCGCTCACCCACCACGCTCGACCATACCCTCGAAACAATAAACACTTAAATACACTTCCGTCGCTGGGAAGGCAATGGCAAGCAGCCCTGGTTCCAAAACTTGCCAAGATAATACATCCACCAACCAAACCGGTGATGAGAAAATGAAAAACTTAATATCATACCTAGTCTCCCTTTCCTACTACATAACTATTAATCACATCATGCATAAAAAAGAAGAAACTGTAGGGGAGGTTTACGTTCTGCCCCCAATCTATGCATTACTGGTTTACATCCTCCTCCTCTTGTAACTTTTGTGTAGAAGCAATCGTTAAGGACAATGAGTTGAGCTACTTCTATATCTTCATTATCAGGTCTTCCACAGCATCTGTAGTTTGACTTACCCCCTCACCTCTTATATACAGAGTGCCCACAAGGTCCTGCCAGCGTTACAGTGAGACATACCACGTAAAATTATAAAACAGGGGCATGCAGTTTAACATTTTCTTCAACTCCTAAAGTTATATTTGCACTTTTTGCAAATACTGACGGTACCAGACTAGGAGGCGTGATGTCTGCGTTGGTATGCTGAATACCGTAAATAAGCAGCAACATACCTCGTAAAGTACGTCTCGTATATGAGATAGTACAAGTTCTTTTTTTAACATGCTCTACATCTCTCTAAGTTTTCTTTACTCTTGATGTAGTTACTGTTGGCACCACAGTGTGCAAGGTGGTACGCTGAGCGTCATTAATCATCAATAACTTTCCAGCAACAATTCCATCGGTCATATGGAAAAGATTCTGCATCATAATCCTGCATAATTAGATGATGTATGGAATTTATATTCATTGGTATTGTAACGGACTTGCCACTTAGTAGACGACTAGGTGTGTGGCAAGAAATTGTCAGCAGTGTGCAAGCTGCAGTCCAATGTAGCTCTCAGAAATCGGTCATTCTTGCTTCACGGAGCTACATTACCGAAATTATCCAGTTATACGGTCTTCCATAAGCGGCTGTACCTTTAGGCCTACAAGCCTACGCAAGCTTTGCAGGGAAATGACATTCCTGTGCGTTCTGAATTTGCTGCTTCCGTGCTGGTCCCAATCAAAAGCGACAGTGAGTACCAGCAGGGGGCGATGTTTCTTGATGAAGCCACTTTCTTTGTGTGTAGCAGATTAACCACAATAACGCTCGGATCTGGCGTTCTGGAAACCGCGCAACACGTGAGAATTTGTTCGTGGTAATCCCATAGTCAGTGTTTGGTGTGCTCTTATGCACATAGAGAAATCGGTCCATTTTTCTTTGCTGAGAAGACTATTACAGTGGCAATTTACTGAGACTCTCAACCAACAAGACGGCTCACCTGTTCATTTTTCTGGTGATGTTAGGCATCTTTTGAATAGACATTTCCCTATGAAATGGATTCGCCATAATGAACCAATTTCCTGTAACGACGGTCCAGTATTATCACTACCATGGATTTTTTCTTGAAAGTGTTCGTCATGGATCGTGGCTTCGAAACCTCTGTTTCAGATATTGCCATACTTCGTAGATGGAAAGTTGAGGTTGTGCAAGCAGTTGATATAGCTATACTGCAGCATATGTGGTTGGAATATCGTATCAACATTCTGAGAGTAACTACAGGTATAAATGAGGAAGTGGAGATAATGCATAACAAACTTCGAGAGAGGTAGAAGATGTTGGAATAAAAAGGCATGTGTCTATCTGAAATAGTTTTTAATGTATATTTCACTGTAACTGTAGCAGAAATTGGTGAGTATCTGGTATAACTATTTTAACGTCCATCATAATTACAAGACATAGGTGATGATTTAAAAATTGAGCGTGGTGGATAAGAGGTAACGCTCAGGCCTCGCATTCTGGAGAATGTGTCTGAATACCCGTCCGGCTATACAGATTTCGATTTTTCTGGTTTCCCTAAATCACTCGAGGCGAATGCCGTAATGGTTCCTCCAAAAGACCATGGCTGAATTACTTCGACGAGGAGTAAAGCTTTGAGCAAAAAAAATTTTTTTTGAAAGACACCGATAATATTTTTGGGGAATATTTTTTTCGAAGTTGTTAACGTAGTATCTTCCTGAGGATCATTACACTAAATTTTTCCATCACCGAATCATTTCCACTCCGTCATAATCTGCTGTGGCACTCATTGTTAAAACCTATAATGCTGGACCTGTAATTAGTTGCTGCAGCAACGTACCACTCTTATCATTTTTAGGAGTTGCTAAGTGTTGATCGAATTTTCCCAGTTTTAAAGTTTTTACTGAAGATTAGTTGTACATTCTTTAAGTGTAGATTGTAAATTACCAGAGACGATCATTCCAAAGTGTAATAGAACAGATGTTGTCTGTCGTCCTCCTAACATCAGAGTTAAAGAAAGAAGCGTTGTTGTTAGCCTGGGTGTGGTTGAGCTGTCTTTGAGGAAATTGAGGCCGCGGACCCGGATATGAGTTGATGGTGCGACGGGCTCGGCATCTGCACGGACGATCTCATCCACTGAGCAGGCGGACATTTCGAGCAGGACGGAAAATCCGTCGTATTCAAAGCCAAAATTCTTAGGTGCTGAAATACAACACAATCGGCTCATGCACCGATTGTGCAAATAATCAAATAAGTCGTGACCTTTATAATATATAGCTGATACCCGTGACTTCGTTCGCGTGGACTTAGAATTTCATTGTTAGAATTGGATATAGAAAGCTGTAAGTTACGTAAGATTTGTCCCAAACAACACCGAGTCGGCATAATATGACAGGAACGGCATCACTATACCATTCTACCGTCTAACCTGTCTCATGAAGAGAATCAGTTTCCAACATGTTTAAAAACTTAAAAAAAGAAGGTGCGGGAGGAGGGGGGGGGGCTGGAGGAGGTGGGTTAACTGAGGACAGCTTCAGTTTCAGCTTAGTCTTCTCTTATTTCTTCAGTTTCTGGGTTCTAATAACCTTACCTGCTCGTGCTCTGTTGTTGCTACATCTGGTTTACGCCTGCGATGCACGTCAAAAAAGAAGACAAAATCAACTGATACCAGAAACTTTTAGGCAGACACAAAGTATTAGTACAGTGCAGCGCAAATCGACATCTATACTAAATAATTAGATTCGTCTGTAAATGAAATTTATTAATAGATCATTCACTAACTAATTGCGAGAGAGGCACAGCCTGATCGACTGATTTATCAATACAGACTTACTAATGCATCCGTCTGCCTGTCATCAATCAATAAGTTATGAAAACTTCATGACTAAAACTGTTATTCATACCGGAAAGAAAGTATCCTGTGTACTTCCTAAAAGATACGAAGTATTTTTTTGTCAGATTCCATCAATATCGGTATACACATTTAGTAGTCAAAACGTAACAAAAATGCAGAGACTTACTTACGCATTTATAACATTATTAGTGTAGATCACACTAACTGCCTGCGAGAGAAGCAAAGCCTGTGGAACCAGTAGAGCGTAAATAAACTAAACGTCCACGGCACTATCGGCCGCCTACGCATTCCACCCCTGAATTTATGAAACCTACATTTTAACATGGAAACCTTACGACTTAACTCCCAGGCTTGGCTCATACGATGAAAAACAATTCTAAAAAATTACTGCTCCCAGCGGTAATTGAAGTGGAGGCCACACGAGTAATTTCGCAAAAAAGCATCTTATCCACTGCACTACTAACCCACTCTGATGCTAAGCATTACAGAGACAATGCGGATAAGTAACAAGAAGAATCAGTTTTTTTTTACGAGTACAAAATAAACAATTCAGCTGTTGACACGGTTGATTCCGTCAAGGATCTGGGGGTGATAGTACAAAGCAACATGAAATGGGACATGCACATAACTTCCGTCGTAGGCAAGGCTAATTCTAAATTACGATTCATAGGTCGTATTTTGAGGAATTGTGATACTCATACAAAGGAGATAGCGTATAAAACACTAGTGCGTCCGCATCTGGATTACTGTTGTGGGGTTTAGGATCCGTATCGCAAGTTTCTGATTGATTCAGTTGAGAGGGTGCAGAGGAGAGCCGCTCGATTCGTGACTTGTTGTTACAGCCCTTATGAAAGCGTCAAAGAATTGATACATAGATTGGGTTGGGATAGTTTGGAAGACAGACGACGTAGCTTGCGTTCGAATATATTGGAGAATATGCGAAAAATTTTAAATTTAGAGTGCAATTAAATACTTCTTCCGCCAACCTATTTAGGTCACAATGAACGAAGGGATAAGATTAGAGAAATAAGATGCCGTACTGATGCTTATATGTATTCCTTATTTCCTCGCACTATTCGGGATTGGAATGGGCGGGTTTAGAATTGGTTCTTAGCACCCTATGCCACCCACAATGTTTGTGATTTGCAGAGTATGAATGTAGATGTAGATGTAGAGACGTATACATGTAATGTGTCTGTCTTTCACAGTTCATACAGTTTTTCATAATTCCATGGCAATATATATTTTTCAATATTGTTACATGCCATGTTTCCACAGTTGCTTAATTAATTACCAGTTGAAAGATAACGCCAGTGCAACTGTTTAATTCATTTATTTTTGCGTCGTACGCGTTTCACCTCTCATCGAGGCATGATCAGCGACGAATTATTTACATTTGTTAATGCGGTATGCAGCTGCGCATCTCCGTTTCCTTATACAAAGCATGTTTTGCCTGTATCCTATTTACACTATTGTGAGTTTTCATCGTTCTGTCGTCTGTCGGGGCCAGCTGGTTTGTTTATGTCTTGTCCTGAAAACGTAACAAACAGACGGACAGAGAGACAGAGTTACTTTCACATTTATAATATTAGTATAGATGGTGGTTATATGTTATATTTTGCACATAACTGGATGGCATCCGATGAAGAATTATTCTTCCTTGGCTGCTGAGGCAATGGTTTTTGAAGTGAAAACTTCTATTGGCGTGTTAGGCGATGTTTGGACGGGGGTAAATCTATGAGTTTACTACTTCCCGTCACCGACATGCTGTGACGTGTTGCTCGTGTGATATGCGTGTTGGACGATTTTGGATGGGTAAAATCTCATGAGTTCGCGTCACCAACATGCTGTAATACCAGTATATCTGTAGCTATAAGTATCACGTGTTGCGCTTGGACAGCAGTGAAAGTATAAATTACACTTGTATCTAATATATAAGTTTGTTTGTTTCTTTTCCCATGTTCTTCAAACAAACACACAGTTTTTATCCGATTTTGATAGTGCGTAGAACACATTTCTTCAAAACAAGGTGGTCTCGTAGCTCAGCGGTTAAGGCGCTTACTTTCGAAAGTTTGTTTCTCAAATCGCAGGTTCAAATTCCATGGTAAACAGGAATTTTTAGGAGTTGTATTTGATTATATGATCTACGCCTGCATGCTACGAGGTTCTGATTACACGTTGTACTGTAGGCTCCTTCCTGCCTCGGGCTGTGTTCTAAGTTAGATTTTTAGTTTTTGAAGTGAAAACTTATTGAGGCACATTGAGCGATTTTTGGATGGGTGAAATCTTATAAGTTCATGTCATGTTAACAGTACATCTGGTGCGTTCTGTTGGCTCAGTGGTTAAGGTGTCTGACTGGGGGACGAAAGGGCTCCGGTTAGAATCCCTATCTTCACGGGGATTTTCATAGATCTCTAACCCAATCTTCACCTCTGACACAGCTTGCTGAACAATGTGAAGTACGCTTCCGTAATTCGGATTCCACGTTAAACTGTAGGTCCCCTGTGCCTGGTAGCACTACCGGGTTAGGTTAAGGTGGCTAAGACAGGGGCGACATGCGCAGCCAATAGAAACCCTGTCACCAGGTCATTACGACCACACGGAATAATTATTATTATTTAGCAGCTATAAGTATGACGTGTTACGCGCATGTTATTCTTTTTTTTTTTGCTTATTTACACACGTTACGTTAAACTGGGAAGAGTTAAGCAATCTTTCAGGATCGTCCCGTTGGCTCAGTTTGTGGTGGCACCATTATGGTGCCCGGGGCCTAACACGGTGCTATCTTTTAAGATTTCTAGGTGGAAGAAATGTTCATCATAAATTGGCCAGTAGGGTAGGATAGATAGTAGTGCATAATTCCTAACTGCAATATTGTGCACCAAAGTTCTGGGTCAAATATTAAACCTCTTCGCAGAGCGAAAGGGATTATAGTATACACACTGTTAATCCGTGTCAGATAGGAACGGTAAGGTTGACGGCCACTTCATGTCCTTGCAGTTTACTTTCTTCATTCTTTCACTCATTCACAAAACATTACACTGAGCATACACACTTCACACATATTAAAACAAAAAGATAATAAATACGTAAATACACTTCTATACTGGAAAAGGTAAGGGGAAACTACCATAGTTTTAAATTTTCCAGGAAAAAGTATCCATCGAGATAACGGTTAAGGAGAAAATTAAGAAGAAAACAATCATACTATTGAAATGATATTTAGAAAATATAATATACTAGCTGATACCCGCGACTTCGAACGCGTGGACTTAAAGTTTCATTCGCAAAATTCGATATAGAAAGCTGTTAGTAACTTATATTTGTCCCAAACAACACCGAGCCAGCATAATATGACAGGAAAGCCATCACTGGATCATTCTACCGTCGAACATGTCTCATGAAGAGAATCAATTTTAACATATTTTAAAACAGAATAACAAACGAAGGTGCTGGATATGGGGGAGGGGAGGGGGGTGTTTAACAGAGGGCAGCTTTATTTTAGCTTGGTAATTTCTTCGTTCTTCAGTATGAGCATCAGATTCTTAGGTTCTAATAACTTTAGCTGCTCGTGCTCTGCTAGAGCTACCGAGCGTGGTGGTGTAACGGATAGCGTTCTGGCCTCGCATTCGGGAGGACGGCGGTTCGAATCCCCGTCCGGGCATCCAGATTTGGGTTTTCCATGGTTTCCCCAAATCACTCCAGGTGAATGCCGGGATGCTTCCTTCAAAAGGCCATGGCCGAATTCCTTCCCATTCCTTGCCCCCATCCTTTCCCGTCTCTAAAGACCACGTTGTTAAAAAGGGACGTTAAACTGTTACAAAAAAAAAAAAAAAAATCTGCTAGAGCTATACCTTAGGCCAGGTTTACGCCCGCAAGGCATGACAGAAAAGAATAAAATATAAA
The DNA here is from genome assembly GCA_031002005.1 of Vandiemenella viatica. Classification (NCBI taxonomy): domain Eukaryota; kingdom Metazoa; phylum Arthropoda; class Insecta; order Orthoptera; family Morabidae; genus Vandiemenella; species Vandiemenella viatica. The sequence goes on along the minus strand of CM061921.1, from coordinate 336,243,640 downwards.
CTGGTGCCAGAAGATTTTAGAAAGACACAAAGTAATAGTACAGCGCAGAGAAAATCGACATCTATACTAAATAATAAGTTTATTTCTCTAAACTAAATTTACTAACAAATCATACACTAAAAGACTGCGCGAGAAGCACAGCTTGAGCAACCGAGGTAACATTACAGACTAACACACACATCCGCCTGTCTATCACCATTCGATAAGTTCTCAAAACTTCGTGACTAAAACTGTTATTCATACCGAAAAAATTGTCTTGTGTCCTTACTACAGATACAAAGTATTTCCTTGTCAAACTACATCATCATCGGTACAGCCATTCAGTCGACAAAACGTAACAAAAAGACACTTACTTTCGTATTTATGATATTATTAGTGCAGATCATACACACACTGACTGCGGGAGAACGAACGGCTGAGTGATAAATATAGCGTAAAATAGTGTACACCTATATCATGTAGTCTTCACGGGTGTACCGCCGGATTGTGTTGTGGAAACACGATATTTCGACTGCTAGCTCCGCCGTCTTCGTCAGGTGTAGAGACATCTGCACTGGTCGGCTGACCCACAGTACTATGAGCCAGGCCGGCAACAAAGTAGAATTCAATAACGTTAGGATACTGGCTAGAACTTCACATTTTTGGGAATCTGTTATCAAAGAAGCGATCGAAATTCGACTGGCCAACACATTCAACAGAGATAGTGGTCCATGTCTTAATGAGACATGGAAAACAGCCTTGGCAAATATCCGCAGAGAACGTTATACTTCCGTCCAGCTGCCGCCGTAGAGGGCTCCATATTAGCTCGGGCTGGAACAAGAACCATAGCCACGCCCACTGGCAGCCAGCCGCCAGTTGGTTCCGGGCCTGGCTCATAGTAAGCCATCGCCGAAGCCACGCAGCCGCCGCACGTGGACATGTCTATAAGGAAGAGCGGCACCCGAACCATCTCAGTACTGTGGGTCAGCCGACCAGTGCAGATGTCTCTACACCTGAAGAAGACGGCGGAGCTAGCCGTCGAAATATCGTGTTTCCACAACACAATTCGGTGGTACACCCGTGAAGACTACATTCCAGTCATACGCCGGGAAAGTCTTCGTTCTTACACCTATATCATTATTAGACTGTGTACTATTTCCAAAATAACCCTAAATCTTGGGTATCTACAGTTTAACATTGAATCCGGAAAACTGACTGTCCAGGCGTGTCTCATACGATCAAAAACAATTCTTAAAAATCTCTACCTCAATCGAGATTCGAAATGGAGATCACAGCCCAAACATTAGTAAACAAGCGCGGTAACCTCTAAGCTAGCAGCCAGCTAATCATTGAGGTACTACAGAGTCTTTCACATCCTAAGTGTCTGTCTATCCCAGTTTCGGTAATTTTTCAAAATTACATGACCACATGTACTATTTATACAGAAAGAGTATCCAATGTCCATCCTAATGCCAAATCGCATCTCCTTGTCAAATTTCATCACGATTGGATTAGCCGTTTAGCCCAAGAAACGTAACGAACAGACAGACTGAGAGACAAATAGACAGAGTTACTTTCGCATTTATAAAATTAGAATAGATGTAATTACTATAATACACCTGCTTGCATGAGAGTGCTAAAACAATTGCATGTTCAGTTATTTTTCCTATGTTGCACGCTGCGTGGTCTCTGGCTATATATGCTGTGGATTGAAAAGTGGTAGACTAATCAATCAATACTATTTGATTCTTAAAATCTTGCTTCCAAAAGAAGAAGTGATTGATTGTTTTAAAAAATGTTTCCTTTAAAAAAAAAACTTGATGTGAATTACTATTTAGGTTCAATTAATGTGATTGTTTGGTTGCTTAGTAGATAGATAGATTATTTGTTGTAAGGCATGTAATGTGACTAAAGACTGAGTTCTCACCCAATTTGAATTTTTTCTTAGCTATCAGAATTTGATTTAAAAACAAAAATTGAAAAGTTGTTTAATGTGTAGGGGATTAATGTATGGCTATACTCGCAGTTACAGAAGTAAATTTAAGAGGTGCTTGATATTTTTAAACTATCGTCGCTTTGCTAGTAAAATTATTGTTAACTGTTGATTTTTATTATTTAACATTAAAATTGATTTATTAATTAATTAAAAATCCGTTTATTATTTAATTTGATACTCACTCTGAAATTCTGGTGCCGGAAGGTCATGAGTGACAGCGATTTGTAGTTTTATTAAATGTTGGAAGAATATGAAGACGAAGAAATTCTACTGCACTTATGTGAAGGAAATTATAAATCACATCTCATATTTCAAACAAGGAATGTGGAAGTTTGTTTGGAGGAACTCATCAAACGGCGTTCATTAAAAGACGACAGGAACATAGCGCAGTTTAACCATGTCCTCAATATAATAAAAAAAGATTTGTCTAACAGATATCCGACTAAAAAGAAGCTTTAACGCTGAGGTAGGTGAAAGTTAAAATAGTCCGTTATGTATTGTTGATTTATTAAAAATGTTTATCATGTAAAAAAATAGAATGAAACATGACATGTTTACCAAACAAATTGTTAAGTGTACATTTGGCGCTCGTTGTGTTAATCGCAGTTGATGACTGAGGTGTTATGTGAATAGGTACTCGATAAGGATCTGGGGGACAGTTGAAATGAAATGAGTTACTATTATCTACTAATAATCATTTACATAAATCTCTTTTTGACGCCACTTATCAATCTTAGATTCATTTTTTTACACTGTCGGCTATGCTTTAAAAATATAAATCGACATCATGCTCCTGTTCTTCTTCAGCCGATTTTTTAAGGAATTTATCTCTTTAGATTCAACGAGAATCTAATAACTACAATGTTTTATGATTTTTTCGTTCCTCTTTATGGCGTGACGCCTTTAACGTTTTTTGAAGAAGTGAGTTTTAAAGGCGACGTGGGGTTTTGGATATATCACTCTCTTCTTGAAGCGTTTCTCGTCCTGAACGAAAAAAAAAAAGTATAACGTAGTCGTTCAAGTACAAAATTAAGATAAACAGGAAACATGGGGTCATTAGTTACTTCCGCTTGTGATGAGTTTATTCAGAAACATCAGAATATCGGCCATTGCCCAATTTTTCCCTTTACTAGAATCAGATCTACCACTTTTCCATTTCCTTTGTCTTTGTTGTATGTACCTTTACTTTTCCCATCTAGTCTCACAATCTTCAATCAAAAAAAAAAAAAAAAAAAAAAAAAATCCCTCAAATAATTCAACATAATAATAATGTATATTACTGTTATTACATAGAAATATTATTATTATTATTATTACAGAGATCTTGTTTTTTTATGGTTAATGGCAACAGGCGAAACATTAAAATTCAGAATATCTTCTACTTAGATCGGCAAAATTATACAGGACGTGCTTTGAATACCATAATTGAAATTACTGCCTATATTTTTTTGCCACCGATCGCAGTTGATCATTTAAAATCTGCATGTAAGGAATTTGAAGAATTACGAATTATTTTTTTTTTTTTTTTCTATTGTTCTTCTGGCTCTAGTCGATGTGGAGGAAGGTGACAGCAAAATTTTCGACAGTATCAATATTGAAGAATTATACGCTAGTAGTTATGTGTTTCCTCCGATAGCTAAACTTCGGAATTCGGATACAGAATTACTGTAGGCTACGAGAAATTTCAATTACATCCAAGCATGATGAAACATTTTTTTTTCCCGAGTTGCAAGTACTGACAATAAAAGAAGCTATTTTCGACTACAGTCTTCTCCAGTTCGAAGAGTTTCTGGAAATTCCTTCACTGTATTAAGCCAAATATTTCGTATATACTATTAGCCGATTAGTATAAAGCCAGAAACTAGCGATAATTCGGTTATTGTTGCTTGCTGTTAACCCAAAAACCAATCAAAACTGAACCACTGCCAAAATAAAACCTTGGACGATTAGCGAAGACTGGGGGTTATGCAGATGCTAATGAGATTTATGTAAGGGACTCATTCACAGAATACTTTAATAGCAATGCAGGTGCAGGATTAACACACAGGGAAAGTTACATGTACTCAAAAGCTTTTCAATCGTATATTATTAAAGCTTTGTATTCGAGTAGGATGATAAAAATGGGTCAACTATACAATTTTAATGCATTTAAATAATGGCGATTGCGAATTTATGGAAAATATCGAGATGATAGCTCACTGGACGAGTGGGGGAGTTGAGTGGACCTAATGGTGTACTATACGTGACTATACCGTACACCAGTTAGGTCTCTCCAAAATAACTAAGGGTGAGGGCTTCGCTGGTCCCAGCTATAGTGTATTCCCCGTAGAATTATAAGTTAGAGGTTGTGAGTTTTATAGGTAAACAAGATGCCAGCTTCATCTTTGAACGGATCGGAAGGTTTCAAGTGAGGGAACGTTGAAGACTCGAGAAATGTACAGACTTTTACCGAGGGCGATATGCAGCTCTATTCAGTCAAGATTTATCTCTAGGCGAACAAATGAGCGATACTAAACATGTCATATGACTTAAAATTCTGTGAATTTTGTCTTCTAATGTCACCGGGAGCTCCTGAATGGGCGTACCTTGGTAAAAATAGAAGGAGGAAGAGGGACAAGCTGCGTGAACGACGTTAGGAGTTTCCAAAGACTGCAGCCGCCTTCTCGTCAGCACGAGTACAAATTGATGTACTAGCAATCCACTGGAAGCGGGAAGCATGGTACTGTCTGACTTTGTATTTTCAAGCTACTTCTTGCTTCAATTACTGCATCATAACCGCCTACACCAATGCAAGTCATTTCATCATGAAATTCTAACGCATTTCTACGAACAAAGACAGCGCATGCAATTTCGTTTCGAGTTCGTAGTACCCTTTAACAACTTTGGCAAGGAGACTTGCACGATTATGAGCCTCTCCTCCGAACGTTATCTGAGCTAACATTTTAAAGCCGAGAGCATTAATGTTGTTTAAAGACGAACCATGTCCTCTCTGACTTTCAATCAATATACTTGGTGGGGACTGTAAACTTAGAAGCATTCTGGCAAACTTTATTTCACTGATGTTTAATCAGTGTGATGTAACGTCATTCTGTTTATAACAATTTGATCGATCACTTCAAGGAATAGTTGAAATCATGTGTCATATTTTCAGTACATTAATCATGTTAATGTATCGCGTTCTTTTAGATACTTTTTTCATTTGCCTTCTCAGTGTAAGACGGGGCATGTTATGTTGAATTTTTGATAATTTTTTTATTTATATCAGCTGTCAGTTCCCTCATTCTGTATGTCTAATAAAAAACCACTAAATGTCAACGTACGACAGTTTCATCAGTAAAACGTAATTGTAGCTTTTCAATATTTTTGCTTGAATATAATAATTTCACAATTCACAATGATATAAAATATTGTGTTTTCCATGGTTTCTCCAAATCACTCCAGCCGAATGCCTGGATGCTTGCTTTAAAAAGGCCAAATAGATTGGCTTGTGCATAGGTAGAACAGGCAATAAAATGTATTAAATTCTTAATGAATATCTAAAACTACTCCAGCCATTACCAAACTAATATACTTTTTATGATCCGTCCAGTAGGGACCACGTAGACACCAGCCAACTCTGGTGTAGTCGACCAGTAGGGACCACGGGGACAACAGCTATCTACAGCAGTGGTCCGCAACCGGTGTGCCGCGGCACACTGGTGTGCCGCGACAAGGTGAAAGGTGTGCCGCGAAATTTTACCAGTTATAAGGAATTAATTGCCAATTTTTTTTATTAATTGCATTTTAGTTTCATGTGCCGCGTATTGCTATGTATAGTCGTATTTTAAGAAATACTCACACTTGCTATTAGTTTTGTTTATTCATTTTTTAAATATTTTATTCCTCGCCTCTACTGCTGCTCTTTGGGGTGCCGTTATATTTACCGCATGTTCTGTGTATGCGCTTTTCCCTCAGTCTAAACTGCTGGGATTAGCAGAACTTTCCAAGCCTTATTTTATTAAGTGTTCGGTGTTGGTGCTTCTCCAACAATACTACTTTGTTCCTGTACCGTTGCACATCATTGTAAAAACAATCGGCACCTTATATGTGACTTCTTTGAAGTGTATAAATCCCGCATCTTACAGTTACTTAAGTTCTATCATAGCTGTGCTCTGAAGAGGTCAGAAAACTGTCTTGATATTTTCTATTACAATTAGCAGACTTTTATTTCTTCAAGATGGACAAATTCCTTGAACGGAGTGTTCCGACTATGAGTGCAGCTGATGAAAGCATTGAGTCACAAAGAAGGAAATAAAAGTTAATGCAGCTGAAATATAGTGATAATTACTTATCCTATGGGTTTTCTTGGTGTGGTGAAAAAACGTGCCCTATCCCCGAGTGTATCGTTTGTGGTGAAAAACTCAGCAACGCTGCAATGGATCCAAGTAAATTAAAACGACGTTTGTCAACAAAAAATTATTCTCTGTCAAACAAAGTTGTCAATTATTTTCGTAGGTTGTTGGAAAATAAGAAAAAAAAACAAAGAACTTTCATGACCGCTACAGTACGTGTTTCTGAAAAACTACAGGAAGCTAGTTATGAGGCAGCCGAATTTTTAGTAAAGGCCAAGAAGACATACAATAGGGGAAACTCTGTTAAAGCCTGTTTGTAAAGAGATGGTGAGAATAGTTATGAGTTTAGAATCTGCTACTGAAATTTCAAAAATTCCTCTTTCTGCTGACACAATCAGCCGCCGAGTTATTGATATGTCTCGTGATATTGAAGATATTATGAGGAAGAAAATCAAAGACAGTCAGAAGTTCTCACTTCAGATCGACGAGTCCGCAGATATTAGTCGCCAAGCACAACTTCTGGCTTACATTCGCTACATCGATGTAGATGTAATTGTAAATAATTTCTTCTTTTGCAAAGAACTTCCAGACCATACAATCGATGAAGAAATATTTCGTTTGACTAATGAATATTTGCGCATTAATGAATTAAGATGGAAGGTTACTGTTTGTACAGATGGAGCAGATGCTATGATAGGCCTAGTGAAAGGCTTTGCAGCTGAAGTACGCGAAGTAAATCCCAACGTACGATGTTATCATTGTCTCATTCACTGCGAAGCCGTTGTTTCTAAGTCTCTGCCACCTTCTCTGAAAGATGTGCTGGACGAAGTAGTAAAAGTTGGAAACTTCATAAAATCGCGGCCCCTAAATTCGAGACTATTTTCCGTTTTATATCACGAAATTGGTTCGGAACACACTAAATTCCTGCTACATACAGAAATACGTTGGCTGTCACGAGGAATGGTGTTGACGCGAATATTTGAACTTAGAGATGACGTCCATGTATTTTTGACTGTTCATAGTCACAAGTACGCTGATTTATTCGCCGATGGCGAATGGGTATGTAAGTTGGCATATCTTTCCGACATTTTTGTACACTCGAATGAGATGAACATAAACATGCAAGGTAGGAACGAAAATATTCTTGTTAGTATGGATAATAAATAGGAAATGCAAAATAGCAAAAGAAAAATGGCTATAAGAAAAGTGTGAAGAAGTAGAAAAGTAAATGGTCGTAGGGAAAGTAGATGTTGCATATACACAGACGGAAAAAAAAATCCCAACACCAAGAAAAAATTATTGTAGAGTAATGAAATTTGGACAATGCATTTGTCAAGTTAACATGTTTAATTGATTAAATTTTCAAGATCACAGGTTAATTTAAGCTCAAGAAAATGCATTTCAAATGTGAAATACTGTTAAATTAATAGCCGGTGTAACCTCCAGAATTTTGAATGCAAGCCTGCAAACGTGAATGCATTGTGTCATACAGGTTTCGAATGTCACTTTGTGGTATGGAGTTCCATGCTTGTTGTACTTGTGCTGTCAATACTGGGACGGTCAGTGCTGGCTGTGGATGATGCTGGAGTTGTCGTCCAATGATATCCCATACGTGTTCAATTGGAGACAGATCTGGTGATCTCGCAGGCCAAGGTAACATGTCGACACTCTGTAGAGCACGTTGCGAGACAACAGCGGTATGAGGGCGAGCGTTATCCTGTTGAAAAACTCCCCCTTGAATGCTGTTCATGAATGGCAGCACTACAGGTTGAATTACCAGACTGACGTACAAATTTGCAGTCAGTGTGTTTGGTATAACCACAAGAGTGCTCCTGCTGTCATAGGAAATTGCTCCCCAGACCATGACTCCAGGTGTAGGTCCAGTGTGTCTAGGCCGCAGACAGTTTGGTTGCAGGCGTTCCCCTGGCCTCCTTCTGACCAACACTCGGCCATCACTGGCACCAAGGCAGAACCTGCTTTCATCAGAAAACACAACAGATCTCCACTCCGTCCTCCAATGAGCTCTGGCTTGACACCACTGGAGTCGCAAACGGCGATGGCTTGTAGTCAGTGGAATGCACGCTACAGGGCTGGAGTCATGGTCTGGGGAGCAATTTCCTATGACAGCAGGAGCACTCTTGTGGTTATACCAAACACACTGACTGCAAATTTGTACGTCAGTCTGGTAATTCAACCTGTAGTGCTGCCATTCATGAACAGCATTCAAGGGGGAGTTTTTCAACAGGATAACGCTCGCCCTCATACCGCTGTTGTCTCGCAACGTGCTCTACAGAGTGTCGACATGTTACCTTGGCCTGCGAGATCACCAGATCTGTCTCCAATTGAACACGTATGGGATATCATTGGACGACAACTCCAGCATCATCCACAGCCAGCACTGACCGTCCCAGTATTGACAGCACAAGTACAACAAGCATGGAACTCCATACCACAAAGTGACATTCGAAACCTGTATGACACAATGCATTCACGTTTGCAGGCTTGCATTCAAAATTCTGGAGGTTACACCGGCTATTAATTTAACAGTATTTCACATTTGAAATGCATTTTCTTGAGCTTAAATTAACCTGTGATCTTGAAAATTTAATCAATTAAACATGTTAACTTGACAAATGCATTGTCCAAATTTCATTACTCTACAATAATTTTTTCTTGGTGTTGGGATTTTTTTTTCCGTCTGTGTAGAAAGATCAAACAGAATTTTGGAGAAATGAAGAAAAGAGGTATCAACATTAAAACTGCCGATGGGAAACCTCTTTTAAGCTCAGAAGATAGAGCTAACCGATGGAATGAATACATTGAGAAGCTGTATGATGGGGACGACTTGAACAATAGTTTAATGGAAAAGGAAGGCGATGTCGACATACTTTGTACATGAGTTAGGAGATCCTGTTTTGAGGACAGAATTTAATAAAGCTCTGAATGACTTGAAAGCAAATAAGGCAGTTGGAATTGATGAGATCCCTGCAGAACTTCTTAAATCCCTAGGAGAGGAAGGAATCGAAAGATTATTCAAGCTGATATCAAAAAGATATGAAACAGGAGAAATTCCAACTGATTTTAATAAAAATATCATCTTCACACTTCCGAAAAAAGCACAAGCCGAAAAATGTGAGAATTATCGCACCATTAGTCTAACATCACATACTTCAAAATTACTGACTAGAATAATATACAGAAGGATGGAAAGGGTAGTAGAAGATATAGTAGGTGAAGATCAGTTTGGGTTTAGGAAAAATCGGGGAACAAGGGAAGCAATTCTGTCTTTAAGATTAATACTTGAAGGGCGGATCAAGAAAAACAAAAATACTTTTATGGCATTTGTTGATTTAGAAAAAGCTTTTGATAATGTTAGGTGGGACAAGATGTTCAAAATTTTAAAGAAGTCAGGTCTAAAGTATCGAGATAGAAGAATACTTTACAAACTATATAAGAATCAAGTGACTGTAATAAAAGTAGAGAATCACGAGAGACATGCATCAGTTAAAAAGGGTGTGAGACAAGGTTGTAGTGTATCCCCGTTAATATTAAACTTGTATGTAGAAGAAGCAATGAAGAAAGTCAAAGAAAAATTTCCATGTGGCATAAGTTTTCAAGGAGAAAAAATCAGTATGCTACGATTTGCTGATGACATTGTCTTGTTAGCAGAAAGTGCTGAGGATATTGAGAAGTTCCTGAATGGCATGAACAAAATAATGAAGGAAGATTTTGGACTGAATATAAATCAAAGCAAGACAAAAGTGATGAAATGTAGCAGAAATGATACCAATACTAGCAGATTAAATATAAAAATAGGATCGGATGCAATAGGAGAAGTAAGTGAGTTCTGTTACTTGAGAAGCAAAATTACAACCGATGGCCGAAGCAGGAATGATGTTAAAAGCAGAATAGCACTAGCAAAAAGAGCCTTCATGAAAAAGAGAAACCTTTTTGTTTCAAATATTGATCTAGGAATTAGAAAGAACTTTTTAAAACTCTATGTGTGGAGCAGTAGCGAAACATAGACTTTAGGAATACTAGAAAGAAAGAAACTTGAAGGATTTGAAATGTGGTGCTACAGAAGAATGCTGAAAATTAGGTGGACAGACAAAGTAAGAAATGAACGAGTTTTGGAAATGGTGGGTGAGTAAGGAAGTTTGTGGAAGAAGCTTACAGAAAGAAGAGACTGGCTGGTAGGTCATATTTTGAGACATGCTGGATTGGTTAATTTGTTAGTGGAGGGAACAGTCGAAGGTAAGAACTGTGGAGGAAGGCAGATTAGAATATATGAAGCAGATAATTGAGGACGTGGGTTGTAAGGGGTATGTAGAAATGGAGAGGTTAGCACAGGATAGGAAGGGATGGAGGATTGCATCAAACCAGTCTAAAGACTGACAACAGCAAAAAAAAAAAAAAAAAAATATGGATAAGATTAAGGGATTTGAGAACAAGCTGGATATGTGGTTACAGAGGATTGAAAATGGCTCGTGTGAGATTTTCTCGACTGTATGGTCACTTGATGACTGTAATAAAATGGTGATGGACTTAATTAAAGAACATTTAGAAGGCTTGCAGCAGAAATTCAAAAAGTACTTTGGAGAAAGTGTTGAAGATTTCGAGGGTTCGTGATCCATTCGTTACAAATTCGGAACATCTTCCAATAAATATTCAAGAGGAATTCGCAGATTTAAAAGCTGACAGAACTTTGAAATTAAAGCTTCTCGAAGTTCCTTTAGATTCGTTTTGGCTAACAATAAGGAATGAATATCCGGATATCTCCGACATGGAGTTAGTGTTTTTATTGCCATTTTCAACTACATATTTATGTGAATTGAGCTTCTCGACGTTGACTGAGATTAAAACATCCAAAAGGGAAAGACTCATATCCGTCGATGAAGAAATGAGGCTTGCATTGCCAACGATTTCTCAACGAATCAGCCACCTGTGTGCAGTTAAGCAGGCACAGGTGTCACATTGAAGGTATGTGTACAATTATTTACTTTAAAAGCAATATAAAACTGCCAGATTATTAATTTTATGCATCCACTGTAGCTACAATTTTTTACTTGTTAGGAGGCTGTATACGCAAAAAAATTCGTGTTGTGACAACCTGATTCTTTTTTTTTTTATTTATTTTTTTATTATTTTTATGGACTATCCGTCTGGTACGGTGTGCCGCGAGATTTATGGATAACCTTATGGTGTGCCGCGAGATAGAAAAGGTTGCGGACCACTGATCTACAGTTTAGCCGTCCAGTAGGGATCACGTAGATAACAGCCACCTCTGGTGTAGCCGTCCAGTAGGGGCCACGTAGACACCGGCCACTTCTGGAGTAGCCGTCAAGTAGGGACCACGTAGACAACAGCCACTTCTAGTGTAGTCGTCCAGTAGGAACCATTTGGACACCAGCCACCTTTGGTGTAACCATCCAGTAGGTGACCACGTAGACACCAGCCACCTTTGGTGAAGTCGTCCAGTAGGGACAACGTAGACACCAGCCACCTTTGATGTAGCCGTCTAGTAGGGACCATGTAGACACCAGCCACCTCTAGTGTAGCCGTCCAATAGAGAACACGTAGATTCCGGCCACCTCTGGTGTAGCCATCCAGTGTGGATCACGTAGACACCAGACACCTCTGGTATAGCAGTTCGGTTGGGACCACGTAGACACCGGCCACCTCTAGTGTAGCCGTCCAGTAGGGACCACTTATACACCGGCCACGTCTAGTGTAGCCATCCAGTAGGAACCACGTAGAAACCGGCAAACTCTGATGTAGACGTCCAGTAGGGATCACGTAGACACCAGCCACCTCTGGTGTAACCATCCAATAGGGACCACGTAGACACCAGCCACCTCTGGTGTAGGCGTCCAGTGGGGACCACGTAGGCAACAGCCAACTCTGGTATAGCCGTCTAGAAGGGACCACGTAGACAACAGCCACCTCTGGTGTAGCCGTCCAGTAGGGACCACGTAGACACAAGCTATCTCTGTTGTAGCCGTTCACTGGGGATCTCGTCGACACCAGCCACTTCTGCAGTGTAGCCGTCCAGTAGTAACCATGTGGACAACAGCCACCTCTTCGGTCGCAGTCAGGTTTGGACCACGTAGAAACCGGCCACTTCTGGTGTAGCCGTCCAGTAGGGACCACGTAGAAACCGGCCAACTCTGGTGTAACCATCCAGTAGGGACCACGTAGACATCAGCCACCTCTGGTGTAGCCGTCCAGTAGGGACCACGTAGACACCAACTATCTCTGATGTAGCCGTTCAGTGGGGATCTCGTCGACACCAGCCTCTTCTGGTGTAGCCGTCCAGTAGTAACCATGTGGACAACAGCCACCTCTTGGGTCGCCGTCAGGTTTGGACCACGTAGAAACCGGCCACCTCTGTTGTAGCCGTCCAGTAGGGACCACGTAGACACACGCCACGTCTAGTGTAGCCGTCCAGTAGGGACCACGTAGAAACCGGCCAACTCTGGTGTAACCATCCAGTAGGGACCACGTAGACATCAGCCACCTCTGGTGTAGCCGTCCAGTAGGGACCACGTAGACACCAACTATCTCTGATGTAGCCGTTCAGTGGGGATCTCGTCGACACCAGCCTCTTCTGGTGTAGCCGTCCAGTAGTAACCATGTGGACACAGTCCATCTCTAGTGTAGCCGTCCACTAGAGACCACGTAGACACCAGCCACCTCACGTGTCGCCGTCAGGTTTGGACCACGTAGAAACCGGCCATTTCTGGTGTAGCCGTCCAGTAGGGACCACGTAGACACACGCCACGTCTATTGTAGCCCTTCCAGTAGGGACCACGTAGAAACCGGAAAACTCAGGTGTAACCATCCAGTAGGGACCACGTAGACACCAGCCACCTCTGGTGTAGCCATCCAATGGGGACCACACAGACACCAGCCACCTTTGGTGAAGCAGTCCAGTAGGAACCTCGTAGACACCAGCCACCTCTGGTGTAGGCGTTCAGTGGAGACCACGTAGACACCGGCCACGTCTAGTGTAGCCGTCCAGTAGGGACGACATAGATACCATTCACCTATGATGTAGGTGTCCAGTAGGGACAACGTAGACACCAGCCACCTCTAGTGTAGCCGTCCACTAGAGAACATGTAGATTCAGGCCACCTCTGGTGTAGCCATCCAGTGTAGATCACGTAGACACCAGCCACCTCTGGTGTAGTTGTGCTGTGGGTACCGCGTAGATACCAGCCACCTCTGGTTTAGCCGTCCAGTAGGGACCACATAGACACCAGCCAACTATTGTGTTGCCGTCCAGTGGGTACCACGTAGACAGCAGCCACCTGTGCTGTAGGCGTCCAGTAGGGACCACGTAGACACCAGCCAACTCTAGTGTAGCCGTCCACTAGGGAACACGTAGATTCCGGCCACCTCTGGTGTAGCCATCCAGTGTGGATCAAGTAGACACCAGCCACCTCTGGTGTAGTCGTCATGTGGGTACCACGTAGACACCAGCCACCTCTGGTGTAGCCGTCCAGTAGGACCACATAGACACCAGCCAACTATTGTGTTTCCGTCCAGTGGCGACCACGTAGTCAACAGCCACCTGTGCTGTAGCCATCCAGTAGGGACCACATAGACACCAGACAACTATTGTGTTGCCGTCCAGTGGGGACCACGTAGACAGCAGCTACCTGTGCTGTAGCCATCCAGTAGGCACCACGTAGACACCAGCCACCTCTGGTGTAGCCGGCTAGTAGGGACCACGTAGATACCAGCCACCTCTGGTGTAGCCGTCCAGTAGGGACCATGTTGACACCAGCCAACTATTGTGTTGCCGTCCAATGGGGACCACGTAGACAGTAGCCACCTGTGCTGCAGCCGTCCAGTAGGGAACACATAGACACCAGCCACCTCTGGTGTAGCCGTTCAGTAGGGACCACGTAGACACCAGCCACCTCTGGTGTTGCCGTCCAGTGGGGACTACGTAGACATCAGCCACCTCAGGGGTAGCCGTCCAGTAGGGACCATGTACACACCAGCCACATCTGGTGTAGCCGTCCTGTAGGATCCACGTATACACCAGCCACCTGTGGTGTATCCGTCCGGTAGGGACCACGTAGACACTAGCCACCTATGGTGTATTTGTCTGTTTGCGATACGTGTATGTTTGTGTATTCTCTATAGTAAGTGAAATGCGTAGTTTATGAGGCGGAGATTCGAGAGGGGGGTCCCTTCAGTCTTCGAGATGATTGTTAGTCACCGCCTGAATGTGGATTGAGGACTGCCTGTACGTGGGGTCTGGGATGATGCCTGGTCCCATTGTACCTCCATTTTTCAAGAGTGTGGCACCTCAGCGCACAGTACCACACTTGCCGGTGAAATGTGGGATTGATATCAAAAATGAATTTTAGAAATATAATTATATTAACTGTGTATTCATTACTAAGGCGGCTGCGTGGCTTAGGCGGTAGGTAGATCCCCTGCCTGCGGCCCGGACGACCGGCGTTCAATTTCCGTCGAATCCAAGGATGTTTCCTCGATACTGAACGTCTGGAACGGCTCCCCATTCCCACTCAGCCTGCTATCTAATAAGTACCGTGGCAATGACCTCGTCACATCCATTCTAGTGCCGAAAGCTGTTATGGGAGAGCGGAGCTCTACCTCCGTGAATATTACGGGAAGTGGCAGAAGCCGCCGGAACCCCGTGACCATTACCTTTATTCATAAACAATTTGTGTTATTTAATGAAATTTTTAAAAAACTATGAAGGTTAAAATGAGATAGACGAACCAAAAAAAGAACATACAAATCGCCGAATTTGATGTAACCAAAATTTGAATTTTATTTTAAAGCTTCCTTCATGCTTAATCAAAATTGGGTCTGTATGCAAATACAACAATTTCACTTTTATGGAAGTAAAAATAACAAGAACAGTGTTAATTTGGGGAATATTTTCCGTTTTATCAGATCCCTTAGAATAGTTATATTGATAACTACTAAATGAAGTCTGGATTACAATTAACGGCATTCGAAATTTTAAATCGATGAGGCGAAGAAACTTACAACAATAACCCAATAGTAACACGTGACGGGTAAGTAACAACAATATGAATAAACTAAGGGTAGATTGTATTGTATTTCTTATTTAATCTCCCAGCAAAATCAGCTATTGTAATACAAAAATTGCTGCTGTTCACATTTTGTCCTTGGGTAGCGTCCATAAACCACGTAGCTCCATTTTGGCCTCCTGTGAACCCCCCTTCCCCTCACGTAGCCTTACGTGGCTTTTGCCTCTACCCCCTCCCCTCCCCTCCCAGCAACACGTAGCTATTTTCTCTAATGATTCCAGAAAACATTTTGTACTGCTTTCTCTTATCAAACTATTGTAAATTACATACAGAGATAATTAAATGACGGAAATAAATATTCACATTCTGTTGTGTATTCTGTGCCTCATTTTAACTGTGACAAATAATATGAATGAAAACCTACGTGGCCGGGCTCTGAACACCTCCCCCCCCCTCCTCCCCTCCCCCCGCCGTAGCCCAGTGTAGCTTTCCAGCCAACCCTTCTCCCCCTAGACACAGCCACGTAATCTATGGACTCTCCCTCGTCTAATGATGAAGAAATATCGCAAATGCTAGCAAATTTAGAAACTGTTTCTGCCAAGTTTTCATCCTGCCCCTTAGTAAACAAAAACTTTCCTTCGGACATTTCAACTGTTCTTCTTGCGGCTATACTGCTCCCACCAAGCTATGTGGGAGAATGAAAACGCCTGAACCTGACTTTCGGGTAGACGCGGGTACAAATCTCTGTCTGAAAAATCATATTTATGTTTATAATTGCATCCCGAAAACACTCCATGCGAATGCTTGGATGTCTGAATTCCTTCCCGTTCCTTGTTCCAGTCCTTTCCCGTCTATAATAACCTCGAATTCTACTAGGCGTATAGCGGTTCTGTCACATTCTGTTGTAGCAGTTCCCGATACCTTGAGATGCGTTTACAGAAGATTAGGAAGCATTAGTCATACATAGAAAAGTAAGAAGTATAAACGAAGGGTTGCCTCAGCCTAAAAGATGTTGTAGATAGGCGGCAGAACTAACGTTCTGTGAGCTAGGCCTACTGGAGTGAACATTCTGGAGTAGTGACAATTTACTGCTCAGAGGGAGAAAGCATGCTACCTAACCTGCTGTGATGCTCCATACCCGGTGTAGTACTGCGCTGTTAGTTGCCTACCCACCCACTCATTAAACATCTGGATTTCCCTCTCGTACAGCGTGGGATTGCTTTGTGGGTTAGCGTCGGTTCAAAGCACTGCTTATTGACTTATGGAGGAATGCTAAATAATTACCTCTTCTATTGCGGTAAGCAGGATGTGTTTTAGTTTCGATTCGGAACAACTACAACAATCTCCACCCTTGTTTCATAGCTGCTGAACAAACGTAAACTAAACTGAAATTGCCAGCGCTCGATGTTTGTATCCAGCAAGAGTAAATAACGAAGTACTGTTTGACTACTCTGATCAGTATGCTAATCTGCATCGCTTCTAGGAACATGGACGTTCTCTTTAGTTTAACTTGCATACACATCGCTGCGACGTCCGTTAGTAAATTACGGTTACTACGAACATCAAAGGAAGCGTTTGACATTTGCACTTGCATTCTTAATGAGCATTATCACTGTCGTACTTGGAATCCTAAAGTAATAAAATATGCTGTCTGATAACGAGATTATGACGTGGTATTGATAGGATTTTATGTAAGTTAATTAACAGCTTGTAAAGAATCATTCTTGATTTGTACGATCAACTGTACTCGTTTGGACATGCGGTAACGTACGGTCCAGATTTCGGTATTCCATAGTTTTTGGAAATTACTCTATGCGAATGCCGCGAAGATTCCTTCAAAAGGCCGCGACCGAATACCTTCCTGTTACTATTTTACAGTGGCGGATATAGGAATTTTTCTAACCGGGGTAAAAACTGTGAGTGTCACCCTCATTGTCGCTACCCCGAGTTTCACTGCCCCGATTGTCGCCCGAGGCAATAGTTTAGCTAAGAAGAAGAAGAAGTAAAAAGAAAAAAGGGTGGGCGTGACTACATTTGCGCCCTTGAAATGCGAATTTGCGCCCCCCTGAAGTTGTCGCCCGGGGCAAGTGCCCCAGTTTGTTTTCCCCCTCCCAGATCAGCACTGCTTGGCGGGTGAAGGTTGAGGACAAGGAACTGGAAGAAATTCGACCATGGGGATTTGAAGGAAAATCCTAGCATTCGCCTTGAGTCATTTTGGGAAAATATGAAAAGATTTGTAGGAAAATCACAGCATTTGCCTTGAGTCATTTTGGGAAAATATGAAAAATCAAGACCAGGAAGGCCTGATGGGTATTTGAACCAGACTCCCCCTGAAAGCTCCACACGAACGTTATCGTTAGAGACAGAAAAGAACTTAAGATGAAAACAACATATGTGTTACCATACTCATATGTATCCGAAAAATCTGAATCGCCCATCCCTATATTTTCTCCCAAAACTTATTCAACCATTCCTACACATCTCCATACACATTCCTATACCCAGTAGGTTGTATAGTCAGATGAATATCCAAAATTGAGACTCACACAACTCACAAAAAAGTGATACATTTTAATATATTCAACATCTACATCTACATCCATACTCTGCAAATCACAAACATTGTGGGTGGCAGAGGGTGCTAAGCACCAATCCTAAACCCGCCCATTCCAATCCCGAATAGTGCGAGGAAAGAAGGAATACATAAAAGCATCAGTACGGCATCTTATTTCTCTAATCTTATCCCTCCGGTCATTGCGACCTAAATAGGTTGGCGGAAGAAGTATTTAATTGCACTCTAAATTTAAATTTTTTCGCATATTCTCCAACAAATTCGAACACAAGCTGGATTATATTTCGTTAGTAAAATTGTTGTGCAGACATTGAATGCACCTCATTTTAGTTTTTTAAATCATTTAAGAGAAATTAGTGTCACTACAGAACATAAGAAGTTACTGTTTTCAAACAAAACACCGAGCGGGGCGGTGTAACGGTTAGCGTTCTCGCCTCGCATTCGGGAGGACGGCATCCAGATTTGGGTTTTCCATGGTTTCCCCAAATCACTCCAGGCAAATGCCGGGATGCTTCCTTCAAAAGGCCATGGCCGAATTTCTTCCCATTCTTTGCCCCCATCCTTGCCCCCATCCTTGCCCCCCATCCTTTCCCGTCTCTAAAGACCTCGATGTTAAAAAGAGACGTAAAGCAGATACAAAAAAAAAAAAAAAATCAAACAAAACGTCAGTTCTGAACAAACGCTAGGATCAAAAGTAAAGAAAATGTTATACCAATCATCTTTCACTTAAAATAACTAAACATTAATGACAAAATCAATATTTGCGATGTATAACTATTCTGGGTAAAGATAGTTTCAAGTGAAAGCGTTGACAAATAATTGCAGATTTTTTAAATTACACAGACGGAAAAAAAAATCCCAACACCAAGAAAAAATTATTGTAGAGTAATGAAATTTGGACAATGCATTTGTCAAGTTAACATGTTTAATTGATTAAATTTTCAAGATCACAGGTTAATTTAAGCTCAAGAAAATGCATTTCAAATGTGAAATACTGTTAAATTAATAGCCGGTGTAACCTCCAGAATTTTGAATGCAAGCCTGCAAACGTGAATGCATTGTGTCATACAGGTTTCGAATGTCACTTTGTGGTATGGAGTTCCAAGCTTGTTGTACTTGTGCTGTCAATACTGGGACGGTCAGTGCTGGCTGTGGATGATGCTGGAGTTGTCGTCCAATGATATCCCATACGTGTTCAATTGGAGACAGATCTGGTGATCTCGCAGGCCGAGGTAACATGTCGACACTCTGTAGAGCACGTTGCGAGACAACAGCGGTATGAGGGCGAGCGTTATCCTGTTGAAAAACTCCCCCTTGAATGCTGTTCATGAATGGCAGCACTACAGGTTGAATTACCAGACTGACGTACAAATTTGCAGTCAGTGTGTTTGGTATAACCACAAGAGTGCTCCTGCTGTCATAGGAAATTGCTCCCCAGACCATGACTCCAGGTGTAGGTCCAGTGTGTCTAGGCCGCAGACAGTTTGGTTGCAGGCGTTCCCCTGGCCTCCTTCTGACCAACACTCGGCCATCACTGGCACCAAGGCAGAACCTGCTTTCATCAGAAAACACAACAGATCTCCACTCCGTCCTCCAATGAGCTCTGGCTTGACACCACTGGAGTCGCAAACGGCGATGGCTTGTAGTCAGTGGAATGCACGCTACAGGGCTGGAGTCATGGTCTGGGGAGCAATTTCCTATGACAGCAGGAGCACTCTTGTGGTTATACCAAACACACTGACTGCAAATTTGTACGTCAGTCTGGTAATTCAACCTGTAGTGCTGCCATTCATGAACAGCATTCAAGGGGGAGTTTTTCAACAGGATAACGCTCGCCCTCATACCACTGTTGTCTCGCAACGTGCTCTACAGAGTGTCGACATGTTACCTTGGCCTGCGAGATCACCAGATCTGTCTCCAATTGAACACGTATGGGATATCATTGGACGACAACTCCAGCATCATCCACAGCCAGCACTGACCGTCCCAGTATTGACAGCACAAGTACAACAAGCATGGAACTCCATACCACAAAGTGACATTCGAAACCTGTATGACACAATGCATTCACGTTTGCAGGCTTGCATTCAAAATTCTGGAGGTTACACCGGCTATTAATTTAACAGTATTTCACATTTGAAATGCATTTTCTTGAGCTTAAATTAACCTGTGATCTTGAAAATTTAATCAATTAAACATGTTAACTTGACAAATGCATTGTCCAAATTTCATTACTCTACAATAATTTTTTCTTGGTGTTGGGATTTTTTTTTCCGTCTGTGTAGTTAATTTTGCGTTGTGCTATTAAGACACGTTGTTCTTTTACTACTACATTTAAATTTATTTTAGAAACATACGGAAAAACTTATTTATAACTAAATTACTATCTACATCCATACTCTGCAGTTCAAAAACTGTGGGTGGCAGAGGGTGCTAAGCACCAATTTTAATTCTGCGCATTCCAATCCCGAATAACACGAGTATTTAAAAAGAAAGAATACATAAAATCATCAGTACGGCATCTTATTTCACGAATCTTATCCCTCCGGTCATTTCGACCTAAATACAGTAGAACTCCAACTATCCGAATCAATTGGGACCGGACCCCATTCGGATAATCAAAATTTCGGATAATTGGATTTTTTCCGAAAAAGGATCTATTTTAGTTAATTACTGTATGTATGTCGAAAATGGGAGAAAAACTATTTTTAAAGAAAAAATGTTTTAATGAATTAAATTAAGAGGCAAGACTTTTACGTGTTAAGTGTATTGTACATTAGGACAGTATGTACGTACTGTACTGTAAATGAAAGTCATTGCTTGCTGAATATCTGGGTCAGAGTAAGCTGTTTGATTGTATTCACCGCTTGCCAGCGAGAAGATGCATGTGGTCACACTTCAACGCAGTTTTGAAGGCCGGCAAATGCTAGACTAGCTGATGGTCCCGTGTCTGCTTCAACTTCGAATCACACACCACCCACTCTCCTATATCTTCAGCACTAACTTCTGAATATCCAGGAAGTTTCAAAACGATGTTTCACGATTCCTCTAGTGACACGCCATCCCCATCTTCTCCTGTCTCTTCCCTTTCCTTTTCTTGAGCTTTTTTTTCGGTTTCCTTCTCTTCTTCAGTTGATATGACTTTTATCTTGTTCCACGCATGACTTAGTGTGACTGACTCAGGTGATTCGGATAATCAGCGATTCGGATACTCGGAGTTCGGATAACAGGAGTTCAACTGTAGGATGGAGGAAGAAGTATCTCCCTGCACTTGCAGGTCATAGAATTTCGCATATTCTGCAATAATTTCAAACGAAAATGACGTCGTCTGTCTTCCAATTTAATTTTTGGATGTG
Source organism: Vandiemenella viatica (assembly GCA_031002005.1). Lineage (NCBI taxonomy): Eukaryota > Metazoa > Arthropoda > Insecta > Orthoptera > Morabidae > Vandiemenella > Vandiemenella viatica. The sequence continues at coordinate 336,222,368 of CM061921.1, read as the reverse complement.
CTTTATTTATTTAATCCAGGAATTTGTCAAGGGCACTTCGTCCATGGGGTCACACTATAAGTGTTTTTTCAACATAGCGTAACCACAGACGTGGTTTGAGGGGCACCATGGAAACGGAGGAACGAGGACAGCTGCCGTTCCTAGACGTGCTAGTAACCAAACGTGACGACGGGAACCTTGGACACTCAGTGTATCTGAAGCCGACACACACAAACAGATATCTACATGCCGCATCGCACCACCACCCAGCGACAAAAAGAGGCGTCCTCACGACCTTGTGTACAAGAGCGACGAAATTGTGTGACGCAAATAGTTTGACGACGGAGTTGGAGGTGCTGAAACACACATTTAAGTCCAATGGCTCCACAATCATTGTATTAGACGGGCTTTGCATGCAGCCACAACAGTTAATGACGCCAATTCAACATCTAATCAAGCCACCTCTCAGGAACGCCAAGTAGCGGTTTTACCCTATATAAGTGGCGTTACTGACAGAATCGGGAAGCTGTTCAAAAAAGTTGACATAAAATCTGTCTACAAAGCGCACAGCAAAGTCAGCAACCAGCTCGTCAAAGTTAAAGACAGGCTGCCTCCACTACAGGTGGCCGGTGTCTATGAGATTCTGTGCACCTGTGGTCGTGTGTACATAGGACAGACGGGGCGCACTATAAGGGACAGGCTGCGCGTGCATATCCGCAACTACAAATCTAATAATATTGATAAATCCGCCATTGCACGTCATGCAGCCGAAACCAATCTCACCATAGATTTCGAAATCACTACACTTATAGTGCGCGAGGAAAAGTGGTGGCCAAGGAGGGTAAAGGAGGCGTTAGAAATCGCTAAACACCCAAACAATTTTAACGAAGGCAACGGGCTCAAATTTCACGACGCCTGGCTCTCTCTGGTGGGGAGAGAGCATGTCACGTGTCACCCCCCACCAGACCGTGCCGTGTCCCACCAGGCCAACGAACCACGTGATGGCTCGGACCTTTGATTAGCCGAGCAAATCGAACCATCTAGACGAACGCGCGCCTCCGCTATAAATCAAGACCACTCACTGACCAAAGACGCAGTTCTACCCTGGAAGAAGACCCCAGAATGAGGGTCGAAACGTCAGTTTCAAGAAACATGTCATCTAAGAATCAACTGACTCTGGCCGCAGGAGCCTACGATTACATTAGACTCAACTCTACGGGGAGAAGATATTTTATCAAACACGGGAATTTTCTAAACTGCGGGAGACACGGGACCGGAAACTTTGTCAACTAGCGTTTTTAGTTCGTTGCAGAGACGAAGAGGTGCTTCCGTCTTTCCTCAAGATTCGCCACCACCTCAACACAAGAGCCGCTCTTAGAATTCTGCGCAACACGGGTTTTGCTTTACTGAGAGAAAGGATACATCAGACTAGAAGTGAGCTGGCTCATATCGAAGGCAAAATATTCCATCTCCACCTAGAACTCACCAGTCTTCTTTCCTACGCCGATTGGACGACACTCGTCGCAGCCACAGCAAAATCTGCAGTGAATATCCAAGACAAAGTAAGGACAAGACATATACGCAAGTTTGAAAAACTGAAAAATCTACAACACCCAGAAACAACAAAGATGGAGACAAAGAACACGGTTGTTAACCTAACTGGTGAAGAACTAGATGCAGCCACCATCGCTGTGCTGGCTAAAGCACTAAACTTCGCTCCGGTACCGACGAAGCTGCCGACGTTGGACATCGTCGCAGGGGTAGAGAGTGCCGTAGGGAAGTTAAACACGGAACAAGCAGACGAAATTCGATGCGAGACGGCACGAATCCTCAGTCGATCCAAGCTCCCTTGCTGTAAAGTTCCGCGAGAGGAAAAATTAGCATTAAATAGATTACGCCAGCGAGACGACATTGTAATACTTCCTGCAGATAAAGGAAACGCAACAGTACGGATGAAATCGGAAGACTATCACAATAAGGTGGTGACGATTTTAGAAGACGAGACATACGACCTGCTAAATAGGAACCGTCTACGTAAACTGAGGTCTGAAGTGGCACCCCTTGTTAATAACTCTTCAGAAATTGAACAAGGAAACAAGGCTAGACTGAAGAGAAACAACACCTCTACTCCTCGGTTCTATGGATAGACAAAAATATATAAGCCAGAAATTCCTTTACAGCTGATCGTCAGCGCAATTAACTCTCCAACTCATCCACTAGCCCGCTATGTCGCCGACAAACTAAAATCCTTCGACCGTCAGAAATAGCTCACACTTCGTAGAAATCATATCATTACTCAAAATCGAAGAAACTGACATTCCAGTGAGCTTTGATGTTGTGTCGCTCTACACCAACGTACCTGTGGAAGAAACAGTGACAATAATACGCATCAAGCTATCGGCCCTTAACATCTCAGAAGAATGGGCGGACCTGGCCGAGTTTTGTCTCAAATCAACGTTCTTCCAGTACGACGGGAAATTTTACGCCCAAGTGGAAGGAGCGGCCATGGGCTCACCGCTTTCGCCGATAGCGGCGGACATCTTTATGGAGGCGCTGGAGACGGAAATGTTGGATAACGCGCCCCACAAACCGCGTCTGTGGTTACGCTATGTTGACGACACATTTCTTGTGTGGCCCCATGGACAAAGTGCCCTTGACAAATTCCTGGATTATATAAATAAAGCACATCCAAAAATTAAATTCACCATGGAAACGGAGGAACGAGGACAGCTGCCGTTCCTAGACGTGCTAGTAACCAAAAGTGACGACGGGAATCTTGTACACTCAGTGTATCGGAAGCCGACACACACATCGCACCACCACCCAGCGACAAAAAGAGGCGTCCTCACGACCTTGTGTACAAGAGCGACGAAAGTGTGTGACGGGGGATGGGGTAAGGGCATTTCAGTTTAATTGATTTACCTCGAAACTACAACTCTGCTTTTGAACGTTCGTTTACATACGGATTTCAAAATTCAGAAAGGGGACTCTATATAAGCTGACGTTTTCTCTCAATATACGCCCCCTTCTACACCTCTGAAACAAATTAAATATGTGTGAGTGGAGACTTATCGGCGTATTACTGTAATATAATCTTCAAGGTGTCCAGTGGGATGGAGTCGTCAATACACAACGTCCCAACAGCTGACTCCGAGAAGTGCTGATTACTTTCATTCATATTCATTCCGGCGTGTGAAACGATACCATTGTACTTTATCTGTTTTACCAGCTTGCTTGCTTAAAATGTGATCGACTTGATTCCATCTAAAATGTTAAAAAAGGTTTGTTGTCAGTTATTTATTTTCTTCGTTTCTGTAACATGTAAGGCAAAAGACACAGTGAGTCCTCATTTGGCGTGCCGAGTATCTTGATTATAGTTATAAGTCGTCTAAGGTGAATGCTGAAATAATCTTCTCTTTCCTATCCGTATATACTAAAGGATTTGACATTTCGCAAAACATTAACACTACAAACGCAAACTGAACTAGAAACAGATTTCCAAACATACATCGGGATTCTGCTAATTAACAAAAGAGTACAGCATTCACACATTACAAGTTCATGGCAGACGCTGGAAGAGCATCTAGTTTTAACCATTAAATTCGTTTCCTGTAGGAACCTTGTGAATTTTAGTTCTGTTGCTGATTTTGTCAAATGAAGGACAAATCAAACATTTTCTTTTTTACCTCTCGCGGTAGGTACAAAGCAATGCGACAAATAGCATCGTAATAAAAGCAACTGCTGCGTGTATCATTATATGCTGGGAAATCCCCAATGTTAGTTTGGACACATAACGGCCAGAGTTCCAATTACCCGCGCAGTTTGCTTATATAGACTCCAAGAAACCTAACCCGGTGGAATCTGAACCACATACCAGTTATGATACTTCACATGCATAAAGAAAGCGTTCTATGGGCAAAGGACCTTTGTATACTCCAGTTAAACCAGGGACTTAAACGGTCACTTATCGATTCTCAATCAAAATTAGTAAATTAATTAAGCACCAGTACCAGCAATCAGGAATATACAAACTTACTTGCCAACATTTTCAATCAAAATTTACAATCCAATCAACCCAGAACTTAATTGCAAGATAGAAAGAACACATTTGAGTAGTTACGTGTACAAATCACTCAATATTTGCTAAATAGGGCGTACTAATTAGACCACAACGATTGACCTACCACAATACAACAAATATTAAAATACTGAAATTACAAAATAAAAAAAATTCTACTTACAGTCCAGGAAGGCATTCACGGAAACAGTGCTTAATGATTTCTAATTGAACAAATAACTCACTGTTGAAAACATTAAAGAATAACCATGATACGTTAAAATAATGTGCACAGCAGTAAATCACAGTAACTGATACAATTACTCCAACAGAAAGATATCTTAACTAACACGAAAAAAAATATAAGCAATAAAATTAAATTGGCACCACCGTACAGGTAAATAAACAGCATGGTACAAGCTGTGTGAAATTACACAAGGTAAAAAGTGAAAAATAGTGAGTGACGTACACCACAATAATAAGATCATTTTTGAACCGCAGTATCAAATCTGGTTATATAGAAGTACAAAATGTATCTTTCTCAACCTAATTCGTAAGTAGTGTGTACTTTGTTAGTATTTAGTTATGTATACAAATAATGCAATTCTCTTAACAACACCATATATGTACGTTTACAGTCACATTCCAAAAGAGCGAAACACGTCTGAGATTATATCAATTAAGAAACTGTTGTTAACAGACGTTGTTTTAATTTACAAATTATTTGTGGTTGTTAGAACAGAACCTCATCGAAAAATAAGTTATTCACAAAACGATCAAGAAAATGGGAACGGACGTCTGGCACGTATCAGGTCACACAACAGAGAGTTGCATGCTGAATATTGGCCTGTTTTTCAACAAGATTTGAGGAATAGTGAAAAACTGTAACACCACTTCTGTAAATGGATACAAAACTAGGAAGTTAGACCAATTTGACAAATACATGATATAAAATAAAAGGAATTACGTGAGTATTGCTACGAGCTACAACAGACGACTCTCCATGGACAGCTCATAATCAAATACCCAACTTTTCCGCTATGTGGTCAGTCGCTACTGGAAACACTCTGAACGACACTTAAAATGTATTTAAACTTCGGCCAGGCTATCCTTAACTATAACGACCAATGAAAACCTTATCAGGGGCGCGTGAAGTTGCAGCAATTCTCCTCATTTATAGGTTTACACTCAGCTCCAATGAGCTAGTCAATTCCAATTGTAACTTCTACAGGTCACGGTCTACCATTTGGGTCAATTTCACACATTTCCAGGTGTCTCACGTTGTATATTTTAAGATGAAAGGATATGCAGAAGAAGACATATGAATTACAGTAAAGTAAACCACTCAAAGATATTATCATAGACATTTTTAAAATAGTATGGCCAGCTTAGGATCGTGGGCAAGGAAATAATTAAAGGTAAAGGCTCTTGTGGTCCTAAGCACTTATTGACATGGTTTAGTGACTGCATATTCAGCTTCTATCGTAGCAGCCTTAACCTAACCCGGTAATACTTCCTGGTATAGGGAACCTACAGTTTAACGTGAAATCCAAACAACGGAAGCGTTCTGGCATATTTCACGTTACACAACAAGCTGTGCCAGTGATAAAGTTCGGGTTATGGGGATTAGAAAATCCCTGCCGACACGGGGATTCGAACCAGAGATCTCTCTACCACCAACAGACGCCTTAACCATTGAGTCACCAGGCCACAAAGGAACAAAGTAATACAATATTGCAGATATATGCTCAATAAAGTTATAGTGAATTTACAAAGACTATTGTAATTAGTATTTTGACAAGATGTGTTACAGGCCCTAGTGAAGGAAAATACCCTTTACCTCTGATTGGATCCTCGCCTGTATCCGTCTCCTCCTCCTTATCCGCACCATCCACGCACCGCTCCTTTGAGCTCATAGAGCAAGATGTGACCTGTCTTAAAGCCAAACCCTATTTACCCCACCCCCTCTTCTAAATAGATTAATCCTCTCGCACAAGCCACTTTGGTTTTCTCAGATGGAACATAAGTGCTCCTGTTTGCGTCGTCATACCAGTTGAAGAGCAGTGATAAAAAAAGGCCTGTTTGTTGATACAACCTCCAAATTAGTTAACGGTAATAATTAAATGAGCGTCTCTTGTCGAACTGTGTCTCAGGTGAAAATTATATGATTTTTTTTTTTTTTTTTACAATATGACCCCTGCCGGTGATCTCGTATGTTCATATGCGAATCAACATGGTTGTACGTGCTCCACGCACAGGCTGGAACGACCAGCGCTGCGACCTTCATGAAGTCGTGGCATCACCAAGTGAACAGGTTAGCTGAAATAGTGTTACGAGACTATTTTATGGCCACGATACAAAAACTAACGGAAATGCACGTTCATATTGTTTACATGCGTGAAGTTACTTACAACTCCAGTTCATAACTCGGACCATCAACTGTAAAAAATGTAAATTAGTGTCTATAAGAATTTCCCCTCTCACGACTATTGAGAAAGATGTTCTTGTACTTGTTATAAGTTTATATGGAAGAACACAGAGACTAATGAAATTGGTATCTCTTAAAAAAGTCAGTACAACATATTTCTCAGGACTTGGAAAAGTATTTTTGGATTTGTTATATTTACAAGCGCCACAGAATTAATTACAGTCCATCCGGTACAGTTGTGAAAAGTGTATGGAATACGAAATATTAAAATATAACCTCTCATCTTGATTATCAGTTTGAATCTGTCTCTCTTCCTTCTAAGGAATATGTGTATTAGCACGATCAATATAAAACTGCTGAAAGACTGAGGTTACTGCATCGTTTAGATGAGGTGGAGATACGGCACAAAACAACGAAATTATTTCAGTGATTGAAGAATTTCGCAAAAAGAATTTATTGTAACAGGGATTATTCCATAGACGGGCAGGAAGGAATTTCCAGAGAAATCGTCTAATAATTAAAGGAGTGATTCTATGACAATGTTGTATTCTGTAAATGATATCGTACTCTTCAAAAAGACTTCTGCTGCTATTATAGCTGTTATACTTTCCTGTTATGATGTTGCTATTCGGCGAACCGCCTTCTACTCTGTGTGGCTCAATGCTAATTGGCAGATTACAAATGTTAATGCAGTTGGCTACTGTGACTTATGAAGGCTAGATTAAAATGACGGTTGCTTCGTTCAAACAACCATGGCAGCCGGTAAAGCTTCTTTCTACCATGAACATGTAAGAAGTAGGTGCCGGTTTTGGATAATAACAGTACCCTCAAAGAAAAATAAACTTATTCAATTTTGCAATAATTTAAACCACCATTTAAATACGAATGCTGTAGTTGGATAAAATCTGCAATTTCAAAATTCCCTCTTATTCATTAAATTCAGACGAAGTTTAGGTTCTTCAATGTCCATTAATTCCTAGTAATATTCAGTAAATAATTTCAATTCACTTTCCGAGCAACATTTGTCCGCATACATTCAAATCTGAGTGGCAATAATCCTTTTCATGTGCTTCCCATCTCTCTCCTTGCCGACTCGCCACAACAGTATTATGTTTCACGTAGCATCAAAAATAAACAAACTGATAAAGCAGAAATTTCTATGATGTGAACAACAAATTAAATAAACCATAAATGACAAAAATATGTGTACATCTTAATTGTATCATACCTTATATACGAAATGTTCGAACCATCATATAAATAATTCTCTTTTTCCGTTATGACCCTAAAAAAGTTGTCTTAAGGAATATTTGTAGAAAAGTATGTACAACGGGGTATAATGCTAGTAGTATGGTGTTGATAAAAGAATATTAGATATAGCGAAATTCGAAGGAATCATACAAAAAAGAGAAACGAAATTGTTTGTAGCAGAACTTAATAATTACATGTCATTTTTCATAAACAGTATTAGAAGTAGAACGTAGTTTATCCACGGAGAATACGTTCGATAGAAAAATAAGATTTCCGGGGTAAATTAATGATAATAATTAATATTAAAATAATACCTCCACAAATAAGATCTAGAGAGAATCATTTATAGTTTGCAAACTTTAAAAGCAGTTACAAAATTAAGGAATTCAGGCATGTTGTTTTGAAGAATCCTTTGTGGCATTCACCTTGTGTGAATTTGGGATACCGCTGAAAACCTAATTGTTGATGGTCGGATAGGGGATCGAATCTGCATTATTCGGCAATGTTAACCACTCATCGATGAAGCTTGATCTTGTTATTGTTCACCAGCTTTCTAGAAACTTACAAACATGTTACATGTCTGTTGCTACGCCAGGTCTCCTTTAAGGCACAGGCTCCACATGGACCGTGCCTTCACCGTTTGTGTGAACAATGTTATGACCCGCCACCGATGTCAACATGAAGAGATGCGACAGATGGTGCTTTAAATCCGGTTGCTGGCTAACCAGCCGTCTTGATTCCGACCTTATGTTCACATGATATAGTTTCCATGTTTTCAACTGAAAATTAAAAATATCACCGTCAAAATAACACATCACGTACATAATACCGAAAACAATAATCATTTTCATCTTTAATAACAGAGCTGCCTTTAATAACTTAGTTGAAGACAAATCTTCGAAAGACATAAAAACAAGAATATGGTTCAAGCAGTTTCCAATATCTACGGAACGTGAGTTTCTTTTAAAAAAAATATCAGTTTCATCTCGGTAGTCCTTATGATAAAAAACAACATTGGCATTAAATTCCAGGGACAGCAGAAAAATCAACTGGAAAAGTGACAGACGTGTACATTCTGTAATGCAGAAAATAAACAAATTGTTGCTACTGTTTAGCTGTAATGTACCCAATCAGTAATCTGGGCTTTCTGAGAAATCGATGAAGCGGCATGCATTAAGGTAGTAACAGATATACAAAAAACTCTAATTCCTGCTGAAGGTAATGTTGAATATGTCCACATGTCTAGTCATAACACATTAGGTTCAGTAAGAAGTGGATGCTATTGCGATAATTGTCTCTGACAAGAGGTATTCGTTGCTATATGCCAGTTAGCTTATAGTTGAAGTTTGGAACAAGGATTCAGGAATTTCCTGAATATAGTCATAGTTGTCAAATATGTGATAAAACATTTACGAAAAGCAGTGTAGTTAGAATCAGAGCTAATATTGTAGCCATTCGGATTCACATTGAGGCTCAGCATTGCAAAATAAGATGAAAATAACTTCAAGAGAATATATTTATTTCAAACTAGCTGCCGTCCTCACGTAGAATGTTAATGTACAGATTGTAACGCGCCGTTTGTGATTAAAGAATAATTTAATTTGATTATTTATCATAACAATTCTAAATTTAATAAAAATGCTGTAAGAATTAATGTTAGTTACATTTGTTCTGCGATGTGCCCACAGTAATGCAAAGGAGATAGGATATTATCTATTTTTAACATTACTATGAAGTTAATTATCCCCAAGATAATCAGAAATGAAAGGTAAGTTATGAAATGAAATTTTCCGGACAAGGGTCATGCTTCCCATACAACAGGTTAAGCAGACCACGTTTATTCATCCGAGATGTTACAATATGTAAATCTCTTACAAAGAATTCCAAATAAAAAGAAATATTACTAAACGGGTGCCACTGACAATCTATAGTCCCTTGCATGTGAAGTTAAAAAATGGTTCACCGCCTACAGAAATATTTACCATCGGTGTTAACTCGATATTGAGTGAATGATTAGAGTAATGATATAGTCTCTCTTTGTAACAAGTTGCCTCGTGGAGTAGCTCACGGGCTTGCCGACCAATGCAATGTTTTATGGAAAATAACGTTTACAAGTCCATGATATCTTCGTGTGGCTGACGCGCCCAATATCCTACGATTCCACAAATTAATTAAATATAAAACACTAAGTAAATTGTATTACTACCTAACGTGAATACTGTTCGCTAGAATCGTACACATTTTTATGCACTCAAAGCAGAGAAAGTTCATTGTAGGATGTGATTGTTTGCGGATAATATAGGGAAGTAAGGTGCTCTGACGATTGCTTAGAAATTCAGCGCTATCTGGATGTTACTTCGAAATGTTGCTATAAATGGCAGCTTACACTTATCTGCAAAAAGTGCAAGGCAATGCAAATAAGTAATAACAACACCCAAAGTTAACAATTCTGTTGTTGACACGGTGGATTCCCTGAAGTATCTAGGCGTAAGAGTACAAAACAACATGAAATGGGACTTGCACATAACTTCCGTCGTAGGCAAAGCTAATTCTAATCTACGATTCATAGATCGTATTTTGAGAAGTTGTAATGTTCATACAAAGGAAATAGCGTACAAAACAATATTGCGTCCGCATGTGGATTACTGTTGTGGAATTTGGGATCCGTATGGCAAGGGATTGATTGACACGTTAGAGATAGTATAGAAGAGAGCTGCTCGATTCGTGACTGCTAGTTACAGTCCTTACGTAAGTGTCACAGAGCTGATACGTGGGATGGGCTGGGATTATTTGGCGGACAGACGGCGTCGTTTTCGTTTGAATTTGTGGGGGAATATGCGAAAATCTTTAATTTACGAGTGCAATGAAATACTTCTTCCGACAACCTATTTAGGTCGCAATGATAGGAGGGATAAGATTTGAGAAATAAGATGCCGTACTGATACTTTTATGTATTCTTTCTTTCCTCGTTCTGTTCGGGATTGGAATGCACAGAATTAGGATCGGTGGTTAGCACCCTCCGCCACCCACAGTATTTGTGAATTGCAGAGTATAGATGTAGATGAAGTAAGAAGTAGATGAACAGTATTCACTGCCGTCGTACCAAAGTGTGATGGTCGCTGCTGTCCCCAAGTGATGATTCTTAGCGATTTCTTCTCACAGCGCGACACGCAGCTTGGGAACGAAAACGCTCTGCCAATCAAGTCGTGCCCCGCATGCCTTTCTTCACCGCGACGCTCATGCTATGCGAACAGAAACAGGCGTGCAACTTAGAATCATGTCTAAAATAATACACTATTGGGCAACATATGTCCATTCACTATCTGTCAGTGTCGTCATTGGGATATGTTTTCCAGTGCTTTAAAAGTCTTCATTCAGGTGAAATGGTTCCTTTCGTATCACTGTGCCTTAGCTGCAACCGTCAAGAATTCCCAAACCTGGCGAAACAAAAAATCCTTCGATAACTCCAAGTTGCCTCCCGAATAACTGAACACGGATATCGTACTGCGGAAATCGTATAGAGATGTTTCATAATTACCTTACACCTAAAATTAATATTTTCTGTCACTCCATCGAATTTGATACATTTCTCATTAAATATCGTCCGTTTTAATTACTTCAATTCATCGTTCCTGTCCAGTATTTAAATAAATTAAGGAAGGAATCTTTGTTTCCTACTATGTAGCTTACTAATAGTGCTCCAAAATTTATTTATTTATTTTTATTCTTTTATTTTTTACTATCTCAAATGTGCTGACTTTTGCTGGTTCTAATTTTGTTATGTGTGGGTGTGTTTTTTTTTCCTTCGACTATTCCCTCCACTAACGAATTAACTAATCCCGCATGTGTTAAAAATGACCCACCATCCAATCTCTTCTTTCTGTAAGAGTCTTCCACAACTTATTTTCTCAAATGTCATTTTCAAAAAACGTTCATTGGGTACTTTATCTGTCCACATAATTTTCAGCATCCTTCTATAGCACCACATTTCAAATTACACAATTTTCCATTTTCAGCATCCTTCTATAGCACCACATTTCAAATTACACAATTTTCCATTTTTAGCATCCTTCTATAGCACCACATTTCAAATTGCACAGTTTTCCTTTTTTTCCGATATTCCCAAATCCATGCTTCGCTGCCATAAATTGCTGTGCTCCACACATAGTTTTAAAAAGTTCTTTCTGAGTCTTAGATCAATATTTGAAACTAAAAGATTCCTCTTTTTCATAAAAGCTCTTTTCACCAGTACTATTCTCCTTTTAACATCATTCCTGCTTCAGGCATCAGTTGTAATTTCACTTCCTAAGTAGCAGAAATCATTTACCTCTTTTATTGTATCCGATCCGATTTTTATATTTAATCCACGATTACTGCTATCACTTCTACTCCATTTAATCACTTTTGTCTTACTTTGGCTTATATTTAGTCCAAACGCATGCTTCAGTATTTTACTCATGACATTCAGCAACTTCTAAACATGCTCAGCCTGTTCTGCTCACAGGACAATGTCATCAACTAATCTAAGCATTTTTTTTTTTTTTTTTTTTGGTAACTGCTTAACGTCTCTTAACAGCGAGAGAAGGGAAAGGATGAGGGGCAAGGATTAGGAAGGAATTCGGCCATGGCTTTTGAAGGAAGCATCCCGGCATTTGCCTGGAGTGATTTGGTTAACCATGGAAAACCCAAATCTGGATGCCCGGACGGGGATTCGAACCGGCGTCCTCCCGAACGGTAGGCGTGAACGCTAACCGTTACACCACCAATCTCGGTAAATCGAAGCATATTGATTTTTTTCTGCTTGAACACTTATACGACATTCTAATTTTTCTTGTACTTCGTTTATTGCTTCCTCTACATATAAACTGAATATTAATGGAGACAGGCTACAACCTAGTCTCCCAACTTTTTTAACTGATGCATGTCTCTCGTGATTCTCTACTTTTATTATAGGCACTTGATTCTTATATAGATTATAAAATATTCTTCTATCTCGATATTTTATGCCTCAGTTCTTTAAAATTTTGAAGAGCTTGTCCCACTTTTTTTTCTGTTTCTGATTTTATTATATCTAACTTTACTATATGTATAGATATATAAAAGAATGGATGAATTGTATGAGTTAGTTGTGTTAGAGAGCTTGTTGTATATTGGATATGAAGTATTACACACATAGTTATCGAATTAGGTGCATCTATCTAGAAAGGTTATATCGATACGACTACCACTGATCGTGTTCGATCTAACTGCATTTCTTTGTCTGAGCACTCCCTAGAGTATCGGCATCACGACAAGCACAAACTTGTTGAAGTAGACGCATCAAGTGACCACTTGGCACACTCGCTCGTATTTGTCGAGTTTGTCATTGCTTGGGTGGAATGCTTGCTATCCGTGTCTAGGGTGCCAGCGCATTCCCACTAGCAGACATTACACCCACCAAACCCGATGTCTCGGCTTTACAGCGCTCCCGTAGGTTTCTTATTCGTTCCGTAGACGTGCACTAGGACTTCTTCACTTCCTTCGACTTTTGTCTATTTGCTTTTGTCGCATCATACACTTGAATATGGATTCACTTCTCGATTTTTGTAGATTTTTGACACTTTTATGACTTCTATGGTTTATATTATTAATTGTATTATTATTATTTGCGAATAGATCCTATCCGATCACGTGGAGCTCTGATTCTCATCATGACTTTTAATTAAGAATTTGTCCAATGTTTACACTGGGTAGTTAGGACCAGTGAATGGCAGCTCCTGGCGCAATGAAGGGGTCGTAACTGTTGCGATCTGTCTATGATTCGTGTAACTTATGTTTTCTATGATAAGTGTATTTTTGTTTGTGAAATGTGTAGTTTATGAGGCGCAGATTGGGGACCGTTCCTGCATTCACCTAGGTCAGCCTTTTCCAACGGCGGACTCCTTAGAGATTAGACTCTTTTAATAATAATAATAATTGTATTTGATTATTATAGGCCATTTCTTCTACAGTTGCTTGGTAAATTAGTATTTGTTGTTTAATAATACGCCATTACGACTGTTGGATATTGTTTTTATTTTCCGGACGCGTTTCGCCTCTCGTCGAGGTATCTTCAGCGTACAGTTTTGATTTTACATTTGCATTTTGAGGTGTGGTCGTTGCTCGCCTGCGACCTCAACCAGCATGTTGTTTTTTACACTATTGCACTTGGTATAGTTTGCTCTCGTGACTTGACTAGCAATCAATTTTGAGGCATAGTTTTCAATGCACGACATTGTCAAACTTCTAGACACATAAAGTTTGACAATGTCGTGCATTTAAAACAACTATGCCTCAAAATTGATTGCTAGTCAGGTCACGAGAGCAAACTATACCAAGTGCAATAGTGTAAAAAACAACATGCTGGTTGAGGTCGCAGGCGAGCAACGACCACACCTCAAAATGCAAATGTAAAATCAAAACTGTACGCTGAAGATACCTCGACGAGAGGTAAAACGCGTCCGGAAAATAAAAACAATATCCAACAGTCGTAATGGTGTATTATTAAACAACAAATACTAATAATAATTGTAAGTTGGCTAGATTAGAACTGTCGCTTGATAGCTAGACTCGCATCTAACACATTAGGGCCAGAGTTCGCATGTTCTCGCGCCTCCATTTATGCTTTCGTAATTATTAATTTTATTTTCGTTTTGTCCGTGGACCCCTTAGGATATGTTCGCGTACTCCAGGCTGGGAATCCCTGAACTAGGTGACTGCGGAAAACCGTCTAAACACCGCAACCAGGACGGCCCGTTCACGGAGTGCAGGACACAGCCACACTGGCGGGTATCTATGCTTTATAGCTTTTTAACTACAAATTATAGACTTTTCTGTGCTCAAGTTAGTCTACGAAGCTCGGCAAGTTTTACAAGTATGTACAAGAATCACGTTCTATTACCGGGCGGAGTGCGAATAGAGGTCCAAATATACCGGCCCAACACAAGCGTGCAGGCAGGCTGGGACCACCTGGAGAGAAGCAGACCATAGTTTATTTTCGAAGATATATGCCACATGGCTCCCAATGGATACGTTATATCGAAAACAAAGGCGACATAATATTTTCACATCTCCAACTTTCGTGGAACATGTACAAGTGCAATTTTAAAAACGTTTTCAAGTCAAAAGCGAGCGTGGTTGCTGAGCGGTAACGCTCTGGCTCGCATTCGGGAGGACGTGGGTTCGAATCCCCGTTCGGGCATCCATATTTGACTTTTCCATGGTTTCCGAGGCGAATGCCGGGAAACTTCCTTCAAAAGGCCATGGTCGATTTCCTTCCAGTTCCTTGCCCCCCCCCCCAAATCCTTTCCCGCCTTAATGACCTCGACGTTGACGAGATGTAAAGCTATGAGCAACAAAAAAATTCCAGTAAAAAATAGGAGATTCATGCACTTTAAATCAACCGATAAGAAGTAATGTGAGTTACTGGAAGCTTAGTGCAAGAAGTGTGAGAAACCTCTTCATCATGCAATCCTATTTAATAACGTATTCAAACCTAGACAAGCTTGATATGTATGGCAATCGATTAGTCAAAATGGTAACGAAAATTTCGTTTCATAGAGACATCAGTATGTGACGCAGTTATCAAAGAGATTGGGAGGAAAGATTTCTGAAAAGGAGTTCAATCATGGTTTAGTGCCACAAAATTTATTACTCTAGTCATACAGGCATGTGTATAGTCATTGTTTGAAAGAAATACTGAATAGATTGCAGATTTTTGGAGACTCATTACTTTTCACCAACTAAATATTTCAGTGCAGGTAAAGGGATACGGCTACCATGTTGCGTTCATACGTTAAGTACGCTCGTATAAGTATGATCAGCTGGATGTTGTGGATTATGTTTCTAACTGTACAAATAATTAATTTAACGCCAAAGCTGCTGAAAATTTTTACTTTTAAATCATCTTTAGCAGTTTCTGTTTGATATGTGTACACGTGATTACTTTGTTTTACTAACTGTATAAATAATTAATTTAACGCCAAAGCTGCTGAAATGTTTTATTTTGAATCATCTTTAGCAGTTTCTGTTTGATATGTGTACACGTGATTACTTTGTTTTATTGCAACATTTCACACAGCGAAATTTTGGTACTCGTATTGAATTACTCACATTTTCCGTTGTTTTAAATGATTTTAAAATTGCTGCTAATTTTTATGTGTATTAATTTAACTGTCACTGCACTCTTTTTTTATCGTATTGACTGGGAGATCCTTAGGGCATAGTTCTGCAGCCTAGTGGCAGATATTTAAGATCCCACGTCTTCCTCCTCCTGAGAGCTACACTAGTGCAGGAACTGAAGTGTTGCCATCTGTCTGCGGAGCGTGTAACTATGTGCTTTGTGTGAGAAGTGTATTTTACGAAATGTGTAGTTTATGAGATGGAGATTGATGAATGTCCCAGAGTTTGCCTTGATGATTGCGGGAAACCATCTAAAATCGCAATCAGGACGGCCGGTACAAGGGGACTCTTGGCTCGTGCCCGGTCACGTTGTACATCCCGAGGCAATGTGCTACGGCTTAGCGCACTGAGCCACACTGGCGGGTATCACTGCATTAAACCATACAGAAAGAAAACTTATGCTAAAATGCAGCTAAAACAGTTTACGCTGTGAATAGAGTATACAAACAAAGAAACTTAAAACAAAGGAAACTATAAGTAATTCAATATTTATACCATAATTTCGGTGTGTGAAATGTAGCAGTAAAGCAAAGTAATCACCTGTGTACACGTTCAGATAAAAGATGCTGAAGTAAACTTGTTCAGTGAAAAATAAAAAGAAACCAGACCGAGCGTGGTGTCTGAGCGGTAAACGCTCTGGCCTCGCATTCGGGAAGACGCCAGTTCGAATCCCAATCCGGGCATCCATACCTGTACTTTCCATAGTTTCCCCAAATCACTCCAGACAAAAGCCGCGATGCTTCCTTCAATAAGCCATGGCCGAATTCCTTCCCGTTCCTTGCCCCCAGTCCATTCCCCCCTCTAATGACTTCGACGTCGACGAGGCGTAAAGAAATAAGCGAAAAAATTCAATTACATTGGCGTGATGTTAACTAACAGTGCTTTACCTTTAATGTGGCCTTTCACCATTTTTCATAATTGTCAGCACTGACTTTTATTTTGTTTTGCTTATGGCTTTACAACTCGTGGTCGTCTAGGCCGCTAGAGGCGGGGAAAGACTGGGGACAAGGAACGGGAAGGAATTCGAGGAATTCGGTCATGGTATTCTAATGGAAACATCCCAGCACTAGACTGGGGTGATTTTGGGAAACCACACAAAACCAAAAATACACATGGCTGGATGGGAATTCGAAGTCGCGTCCTCCTGAATTGAAAGCCAGACTGTTACCACTCCCTCACCATGTTTGTTTTATTATACACGCTGAGGACATTCTAACAGTATTACTCGTCAGAGGAAGCATTGAGCTAGTATTGCTCAGCGCAGTGGTCGTATGCTTACATTCTCGTTGTTGATGAAGGCCTCTAGTGTTGATTTGTTAGATATAGTATGTTCATGATACGTAGACACTTAGAAATTGTGTTCTGCCCAACTACGCTGAAGTTGTAATGTGAGTTTAGTGATACGAGTATTATGATATGTCTATCTGCAACAAAAATAACCCAACCTTATCAGTATGCTTTATCAACAAAGTGTTTTTATACTGAAGGCGTTTGTTTTTTGTTTCCTGTACATTGTATTATTCTCGCAATACCGATGAAAATTTTGCACATCAAACATTCAGGAGAAAAGCTACATTCAGAATGATTCTTGAAGGGCTTCTTCCATTTAATCGCAAAGTCATTCTTTTACAAAGTTCTTGATACTGCGCAGACTATATGCTCCATTTATGTCAACATGAATAATCACAATGTGATATTCAATACTGTATACGCAGTCAGATCATTCCAAACAATGTGGTGTTCCAATGTCTATTGTGATATATGCACATCGACGTTGGCAGAAAACTTCCTAGCTCACGTTTCCTTAATGTCGTCAGTACCTTCACTGCTTGGATGCAATACTCAACATTTTCATCTCCTGAACTAATATTTTATTTCTCATACTCTAATATTTCACAGTTTCATAACTACCAGTTGAGAATTCTTTGGTTCGAATTTTAGCTTGGATTAGAATTTTTACGTGTCCTTTTCCTCCAACAAAACACATAATAGTTGATCATGAGAAATATGATAGTTTAAATCGGATTCCTTTACGAGGGATCATTGCTTAGATAAATTAGATGGTTGTAACAGATGCAAATTAACTTCTCTGTCATGTAGGAGGTCGAATAAAACTAGCTATTCATTTACGAGCTGTATAGTTAATTTTTAAGTGTGTGATATTAATTTCACTTTGCATTTGTGAGCCAGTCTTTCTTCAGAAATGTGAAGGTGATGACGCACTTGAAATTTATGGCACTATCTCCCTGGTTTTGTTACATTCTAATAACAGTTCAAGAGTTGGTTGTATGTCTGTGTGAATTTTGTGTAGTCCTACTGTCTTAAATCTTTAAGGACCTTGTCCAACGATGTGCTTAATATTTTTATCAGCAAGTCTACAACCAGATTGTCCCAGCCAAAATTTAATTCATCTGTCTGGTTTATTCTTAGCATTCAAACGGTTTTCAGTTACCGCATTTGATGTTACCATCATTTTTTTTTCATTTGCCCAAACAATTCATTTACTTTTCTACTTACTTCTGCAATTCTGTAACTGTAGCAACAGCCATTTCATTACACTTGTCTTGCAGCAAGTTTTCTTAGGATTTATTGATTTGTAGATTTGCTTAAAACATTCGTTTATTTTCTACATGCTTCTGCAACTGTACGAACTGCAATTTCTTCACTCTTGTATCGCAGAAAGTTTCCTCTAGAATTCTTGCACTTTCTGTTAGCATCAGAATCTTTTCGGATGTCTTATTACCTTCTGGTACAAAAATATTTCTTGTGTAACAAAATATTTTAGGTTGCCTAGCCATTATCTTCTAGTTATCATTCCCTTCATTATATTTAACTCCTCTTTAGTTTAATTGCCTCCAATGTTTCCCACCGAACTAATATATTATATGGGCCTTTTCCGCCTACATGTAGCTTTGTCCACATCAACTATTTTTATCCGATCAGTTTCTGGTCATAGTCACTATAGAAACTAGCCAGTCACAAGTCACCAAGAGCTGAAGAACTCTCTTCTATTAAACGTTTCTGACCGGGGAAGCCAGTTCGTTGTTAGGCTCACCGCTTTGTCGTGTCTGCCTTGTTGCTACTCATATCAAATTTTCACTCATCTCATATTTACTTGGTCAGGGGTTCGCACTGATGTTAGCTGGTTCGAACTTAACTGTCGTCAAACGTCTGACCCGCTTGTAGACGTTCCCCCCATCTATTACCACGGTTTACTACCTGTAGAACATCATATGTCGCGACTCAGTAGCTGCATCATAAACCCATTTAAACATATCACTTCGTTTGTTTAAAAAACGAAAAACAGATGTTGTTGCTACTATTTATGCTCAGTAAATTATGCTTTAGTTGGGCAGAACATGCAGTCAATGAAAAATTGTGGCGGAAGATCCCGAACGATTATTCGGCCGCTAAATGACAGAGTTTTCGATCCGCCACGCAATGCGTCTTTTGTTGTTGCTAACTAACCTAACTCGGTAATCCTGCGGGGTATAGGGGACCTACAGCTTAACGTGGAATCCGAAACACGAGAGCATCCTCGCGAACTTCACATTACACAGCAAGCTGTGCCAGAGGTGCAAGTCGGGTTAAGGTCCTTCGAAAATCCAAGCTGTGACCGGGATTTGAACCGGGGACGTTCCGATCACTTCAGACACCTTAAACACTGAGCCACCAGACCTTTCTAGACTTAGATGATATTCAGTGTTGCCAGTTTCCACAGCTTTTTTGAACCATCTGTGTGTAAACTGATGAATTATGTATAAAACTTGTGATATCATTTTACATAATAACTTTTTTTTTTTTTTTTTCTGTCATCAGTCTCTCGACTGGTTTGATGCAATCCTCCATCCCTTCCTATCTTGTGCTAACCTTTGCACCTCAACACACCCCGTACAACTCAAGTACTCAATTATCTGCTTCATATATTTTAATTTCCATCTTCCTCTGTAGTTCTTACCTTCCACTAACAAATTAACACTTCTGCATGTCCCAAAATATGACCTACCATCCTGTTTCTTCTT
Organism: Vandiemenella viatica; assembly: GCA_031002005.1. Classification (NCBI taxonomy): domain Eukaryota; kingdom Metazoa; phylum Arthropoda; class Insecta; order Orthoptera; family Morabidae; genus Vandiemenella; species Vandiemenella viatica. The sequence goes on along the minus strand of CM061921.1, from coordinate 336,202,432 downwards.
TCTGTAAGCCTCTTCCACAAACTTATTTCCTCAACCATCATTTACAAAACTCGTCCATTTCGTACTTTATCCGTTCACTCAATTTTCAGCATCCTTCTATAGCATCACAGTTCACAAGCTACAATTTTCCTTCTTTCTGGAATACCCAAAGCCCATGCTTCGCTGCCGTGAAGTACTGAGCTCCCACATACTAACTACGTTATACGAAATTAGATAGGTAAAGTGTGATAAAGCCTGTAAGCACCTGATAACTATGCTGAATATAAGCACGAAGAGAAAAATACGTGACTCGTCTTAACCGAATTCGTGAAATTATTCACATTTTCTTCCACTATATGTTGTGCGTTTGTCAAATAATATAATATTGCATTAGTATCTGGTATATCCAGGAGAATTTCCCAGCTCATGATACAAGAACAAGAGGAAATCATTGTACCGAGACGAGTAGAGCATGTTTTTGGAGCCCTTATTCTAAATCTCGATGTCTCGTAGTAATAAAGAAAAGTATAAAAGTAACATAACAATGTAAAGGAGAATTTCAGCTTTCAGAGATCCAGTTGTAATATAAATAAATTATTATGAGGTTACATTGTACTATCGGAGAGAAAAAAGTGGGACTCCTCGAGATTAAAGGCGATAAGCCACGCGGTTTACATTCTTCGCGATCGACCCGTAGTTAGCAGGCTCCAGTACTGCTGGGGGACCACTTATCATAATTCAGTACTTGGCCTGGGAGGCAGTTCCCTTAGGAATGTGCACTAATGTCCTTAGTTAAACTACGAATCCCTACACACTGCGTATGGGGTCGTAACCTGCACCATGATTCATCCTCTCTCTTATTCATCTTCAGCCACCTGGTACACAATGTATTAATCTTAACTAGCAAGCACAGCACAGGATCCGAATAATTCAGCAACAAGTGTGATGATATTATGAGAGGCGGCGGGGGGATGGGGGGGGGAATTAACAGTCATTGAGGAAAACTTAAAACAATGAATATTATGTGCGGAGCAAGTCAAACTTATAGATACGGGTATACTGTTAACATTTGCTTGTCAGTGACGCAAACTAATAAGTTTTACCAATCCAAAAATCGCCCAAAGCTCCTAAAGAAGTCTTCACTGCAAAAAAGTTTCAGCAATTATGGATTCAATGCCGTAACCTTCCATTCGACAGTACAGCGCTTCACCACTTCACCCCCGAGGACCGCCAATAACTCTAACATAGGATCTAATTCCAACGATTAATGTCAGATATATTACAAAAAATAAAAATTATAGTCATGATAGTCAAAATACGTATATACGATATTATAGGTACAATGCATAACCTTCCATGAGGACTGAGAACGTGTGTTAGTCAGGTACTTATAAATGCATTTGTATACTCGTAGATATACATACTGTAGGCCGCTGCGCGCGCGCTAGTAGGTAAATAACAAGTATAATCTATACTTTCACTGCTGTCCAAGCGCAAAACGTGATACTTATAGCTACAGATATACTGCTATTACAGCATGCTGGTGACGTGAACTCATAAGATTTTACCCATCAAAAAATCGTTTAACGCGAATATCATACGCGCAACACATAGCAAGTCGGTGACACGAACTCATAACTAAGCCATTCAGACAGCTCAATGTGTTAATGATATCTCGTCCAGTGGATTAGTTTCTCCAGTACGTTTATGATTCCTAAGTATAGACACCACAGGGCAGACAGGACACTCACACAGACACACAGCACTTAAACATCCATGCCCGCTGCCGGATTCGAACCGGCGAACTTCGGCACGCGGAACTAGTGAACTCATAAGATTTTACCCACCCACAATTCGCCCAAGGCACTTAAAGAAGTTTTCAATTAAAAAATATCCGGACTCGAACTTGCTAAACAACCCAAGTCCAAGTTTATTTCATCAACGCAGTGCCCCTGTGCCAGCGGCTGGTTAGGGTTATTTCTAGTTGATTCAGCTGTTGGTCAACGAGCCTGGTGGGTGACAGTTTAGGGTTCGATTTTGGTATTCTGGAAGGCAAGAGTCCGATTCCCGCAGAATTTCTGTTTTCTATGGTTTCCCGAAATCACTACAGGTGAATGCCAGGATGGTTCCTTCAAAAGGCCATGGGCGAATCCCTTCGCTCTCCTTGCCTCCAGTCGTATCCCCGCTCTATCTACCATTACATCGACCAGCCGTAAAGCATTAAGAATAATATTAAACTGTTTCTCCTGACTTCAGTAGTATGGTAAGAACTCTCAACAGTCAACCAAGAAAGTTCCATGTCACCGCAAAGTGGATATTAGACTACCGGTACTTTTTCATCTTAGATGTCGCACGTGACTGGTATTAAATGAAAGGTCTAAGCAATAAAAACTGTCGGTTAATAGAGCAACTGAAGAAAAAAGTTTCATGCATAATAAAATTCAGAATTGGAATACGTAATATGATTTTATATCTGTACTTTTAACAGACAGAATAGATCACTAGGCAATTCGCCCAAAGAAAACGTACCACAAAAATTTTGATTTGATATTTAAATAAAAATCTTAGTCACGTTCCTCACAAAATTTAATCTTTCCGAAAACAAAACTTTAGATTAAATACTCTACTCATGAAGTATTGTTTTAACACATATTGTTTATCAGCAGACTTGAGATTAACATTTAGATTGACGTAGAGCTTAATAATTTTTATTAAATATCTATAACACAACAAATGGTGAAATTCACTAATTGAAAGAATATTCTAGAAATAAATAAATTGTAGAATGGCTAACCTTTTTTATTTAATTTTATTACTTTTTTCCCCAAAAGCAAAAAAGTGAATTAACTCTATTGCGTCAGAAATGTTTGGTAACAAACTATAAAAGCGAACAATTAACCTCAGTGTCATATCAGATCTGGTTATTCTGTAAAAAATTAATTTAAATTAGCTGTGATGCTGTAAGCTTGTATATGGAATTACCAAAGAAATAGAGACTAAAGAAAGTAATGGCAACTAAAAGTACTTTTATTTGCTTGTTAATAAATTTGAACTGGAAAAAACAACATACGAAATATATTAAAACGAATTTAGTGTGCAATGAAATCTTGAGTCATAAACATCAAGCAAGAAAAACTTTATACCTACAAACATTGGCAATGACAATCTCCCTGTAAATGCATTAACAAAACCAAAAGTTTATAAATTAAGTTTACAATAAGAACAGATACAAACACGAAATTAGAAGAAACGATTGTGCGTGAAATTAGGAAGTACTAAAGGAATCCAAAAATGGAAAGGCAGTAGTATCCGAAAACTTCCCATCAAACTGATGAAGTATGGAAACAGTTGCCAAAATGTTTAACGAATGTTTATTAAAACATAATTCAATAAAACGGGAATTTAGCGTGTAAAAGTACTTATTCTGTGAACGCCTTACCCGAATCCTATCGTAGGCAGTTACTATGGGGGATGATTACCCCTCCTCGGGAATGTCTAAGACATTGAATTGGGGTGTTTACCTGTTGCCTTCCCCATTATTACAGTATTTGCAAGTGTCGATGACCGTGACTGTTGGGGGTGTTGTGGATGAGATATTAAAGAAGGGATAGGTTGAAGCCCAGTGATGACCCATTCAGGCATGCTTTCTCGAAAGACACCAGAGTGGCCAAGCTTAACGCCCCCATCCTACGGACTATTCGACATCAACAGTGTCGATTTTTTTTATTCATTGTGGATTTTTTTGGATTTAACCCAGGACGTTGATGCACAATATGATGATCAGGAATGGTGCGTCACCCTGCCACCAAGACCTGATGATTTAAATGTGTTCCACTACCAGGACTCGACCCCATGTCAACTCATGATGCAGTAAACACTGAAAACCAAAACCTTGCAGCAAAGCACGAACTATGTTTGCTTGACTAGTTCGTTTCAATGAACCCAGCGACAGCGTGACAAGTTCATCTGCTAAGTATGATTCCGTCCACTGACCGATACCTACCGTCTTTTCCCAAAGTGAATATAGACAATTATTAAAAGACGTAACAGTTTACCAAATGTTAGCACAGTACTTGTGGAAGTGGGCATAAATTTAGAGATAATCTGTGGAAAGCATTAATAAAAAATTTAAAAAGGCAAGTGAGTGGGTAGATACGACTGAATAAATGTAAAGTACTTTAATGCAGATTACTTAGTGCCGAAAACAGAAGTGCTCCATTTCGTGGTATCTCGTTGTTTATAGCTGACTGGATAAAGCGCATTTGTTACAGGAAGAAAGCATTTGTCGTCTGTATCGGCTGCAAATACCTTCTGAGGTACACATCAATAAGGAATGGAAACACCGTGCAGAAAAATCAGCCAGTGAAGAGCTTGGTACGAGACGTATGGGGGACAAAAAGACTGAAACAATATGGGTTTACTCAGATAAAAGAATCCAATTAATAGAAGTATAAAACAGAAATGCTTTACCGAATAAGTTCGAAGAAGTAAATCAGCGATACTATGAAACGAGTTACAAAGAAAACTCTTCTGAGAAGCTGGAAAATGTTAAATAATGTATGTAAGTGCAATAGATATTGATATACTACACACTGAAGTCAAGAAAAAGCTAAATCGTTATAAGCCCTTGTGTCACAAAGAAGAATTGCAAGAAACAACGAAACTAAAATTAAAAGAATGAAATAGGAGTAAACAATATTATTTAGCATCTGGTTGTTGTGGGGCATTTCCTCAATTGCGATAAATAATATTTATATTTATATGAATAATATTAGTTAGATGTCGATAAATTTGATGCAAGGAACAGGGAACAGGAAAGCATCTGGAATTGATATAAATAATTAAGAAATGATTTAATTGTGGCGTGATCATGAGATTTGGAATTCTGAAAAAATACAAGGAAGATACCTAATCACTGGCGTAAGATGAAAATATAGGAAATTTAAAGCCTATAGCCTAAGTCTTCTACTTTCAGGTATCAATTTAAGAGAAAACTAATAAATTTAAGGCTCCGATCCTATTTAAATCGAATAATATTGATCCTACAGGGAAGATCCTAATAATGTGATATGGATATGAATGTTGGGCTCCACGGAAATTGGACTTATTGCAAATGCAATGTTCCTAAATAAAGTTGTAAGAGAGACGAAAAAATCTGGACGAATACGTTAGGGGAGGACTATCTATGCAACCAACAACGGATAAAACTGTTCGGAATCAGAAAAAACATCTTCATCATATACACGCTGAAAGGATCCATAGTGAAGTTTTGTGTTACAGACCTTCCAAGGGCAAGAACAGCATGGAGACACTAAACAATCAATGGACTGCTAGAGCCTCCTTTTACAAAGGCAAGAGAAGAAGGAAACAAATTTTCGAAATCGACATATATACTAATATCAAAGAGTACTTGCATATTGTGTTTTAACTTTTTTTAAAAGACCGGCAGTTTGATCCATAAAGCTAGAAGCCAATAAGTAAAAAAATAATTTTTATCAATGTGTTCCCATTTCTTGGGGAATCGCATTTGTTGGTGCCTCATTGTTAAACTATCTTACCTGTAACTATTTCGATTTTATTGTGAACTGAAATGTTTGATTCACATATCACACGCATAAGTTCTACTAGTGTTTCAGTATAAGAATGAACTAGTCTAGATAAGTATTTAAACCTGTATAATGAGCAATGTTTCCATCATAATTTTGAATAAGTTCTCACGTTTATCAATTTTATACTGTGTAATTTTCAGTTAGTGTACTCTGTAACTTGCATTAAATGCTGCGTATGCTTCAATATTGTGTATAAAGCATCATTCAGAGACATCAAGCAATTAAAAACACAGGTTTGGTTATTAACAGTTATACATGTATCATGGATTTGTGAGGCAATTTTATGTATCACGAAGGTAGCGTTGCATTGTATATGGTATTCGCTACTAATGATATAATAAATAAGTATAAATAGCACTGAAAATCTAGTACGTGGCAGTTTTATATTACTGTCAGCTTTGAATTTGGAAGATACTATTTTCTTTTATCGTAGTGGTAATGTAATTATCATATCTAGAAGTGGAAATACATAGTTTGAAGGCACAATACATCAGTATCTTTCCTATAATTTCGTTTGAAATGATTATTATTATTCTCTAGTCACAAACATCATAAACACAGTTAAGTTTTTTACAAATTAGCAACTTTAAACACATTTTGCATTCGGTATTGCTCAAAACTGATCATCTTCGTTGCGTGATGATGGGCACATAGGTACTCGAGCATACGGTTCATGGTTTGGTCCTCACCACATTCACACTTAATGTTGGTAACATCATTTCACGAAATTATCCTTGGAACTGTGTACTCCTGTCCGCAATCAGTTCAAGGACCTACAGACATTCCAATCCTTTGCGTGACCAGATGGCAAGCGATCTGCAACTGTGAGTGGTTCCGAGATGTTGGAGACCTTGGTTTTTCACACTAACAAAGACAATAGTAGTGTACATAGTATTAGTCGAGCGTAAAACACGCAAAAGCGGCTTAGCGCCGCACACTGGACCAAGGAGGAACAGCGGGACCGGTGTTTAGTCTTGGTCGCGATTCTTAGGCTGTTTGCCGCAATAATTTAGGCCAATGGCCTTCAAACTTGCTAAAGAGCCAATTCCTCCAATAAAAGCGACGGTAAGAATTTATAGGCCTGGTTATACTTTAATAAACAGTTTTTAATATAATTTATAGATTTTTTTTTTTCTGCAAACCTTTCTGTAGTTCTTCCACAGTATTCTTTCGCACATTGTCAATGGCAAATGAGCCTTACTTTATTTGTGTCTTTCTACATTGGACTTCTTATTATTTAGAAGTACAGGGCGTTCGCCGGGAAACGCAACCCACTGTTAGCGCTACAAGGAAGAATCTGCTCCCGGCGAGCGAGCGGACAGCTTCCGGCATTGTTCGACCGTTGGCCGCGTACTATTTCATAATAATTACGCTTCATAAACTTCATAAACTTGTATGTACTAAGCATTTAAATGTGACGTAATTCATTAGCTTACCTTATAAAAGATACTGGAAGTGTTGACCCTCTTGTGTAATGCACATTTCACATCTTCTGAACATATTTCGAGACACACGCTGCCCTAACTGATTAATGATTTTTTGGGTGACTGTTCTAGTCGAAAAGCGATATCGTCAATTTTCTCCTCTGTGACAATACGGTTGACCGACAGTCTCTTTTTGTTAAAAAATGAACTCGTTTCTCTTACTTTTTTAACCAGACGCAGAATTATTGATTTAGCTGGCAGTAAAGCGCCAGGAAATTCGCGACGAAATTTACTGCGACACTTTTTAAACGACTTCTTCTTCACATATGTATCATAGAGAAATATTCTTTGTTGCAAACTGTAACGTACCATAATTTTACTCACACTCAAACACGGTACAGATTAGTAAGAGTATGAAGCCCCAAACCAGCCAAACCGCAAAGAAACGTTTATTCACAAAGAGACTGAAGTCACAAACTAGCTACAATGCAAAGAAACCGTTCTTAACAATGTAAGGGTCCCATTATACTGTGTCACTGCACTGTTGGGGCAGCGGAGGTGTTAAACAGTGCGGTGATTCACGGTGCCGTGTGGCGGGAATTGCTGGCACCACTGACCGAGCAAGTTGCCGACGGCAACAGACTGGGAGGGTAGCGTTTTCCGGCGAACGCCCTGTACTTACGCAAAAGACTCAAGCCATTCACTTTTGAATTCACAAAGCTCATCTGTTACCTTTTCGTATTTTTTCTTAGGAGAAATTAACAGCGTCTTTAAAAATAGGTAAAAATATATTTTTGGGAACTAAAAAAGGAAAAAAATCAATAAACCAGCGTATGACTTTAAAGATGATACATTACCTGAGAATCAGATAATTTTAAATCAGAAACAATTACTTAACATCTATAATATATCTATAAGAGTCAAGACAAATGAAACAACGGGCGTGAACACACAACAAATGGCTAAAATCTACTGTGGTATTTTGTTTAATTTGTTGTATTGTCTGTATAGGTTGGCAAAAGAACTTGCTTATTATGAGGTCTGGCCGCCTGCAAGTGTTTATATCTTTCCGACGTTACTGCTACTACTACTATTACTGTCGTAAAGACGTATGAAAAAATTATTAAAGGATCGCATTAATATCTCCAAGACCCGCTTGCGACTCAGGAGCCGCGGTTTGCCAACAACTCTAATCTAGGTGAATACTGGGGCGGTCCACATTCTCCGCCCCATAAAGTACACATTTCACAAACCAAAATACACAGAAAACAAAATGTTACACGTATCAGAGATGGTTGGCAACACAGAATTTCTTCCTCTAGGATAAGTACGCCGGATGTACCGAATCTGATTTGTATTGTGGCAGGACGCAAGTCCTTCCCACCCTCTCATGATTCACACTGGCCACCTACTAACAACAGGAGGCCGGTGCTTATAGTCCTTAGCTTGGCGGATCAAGTGATACCAGTTGATTTATTTCACTATTTCTCGCAAAATTCCGAGAAAAGCCATCACTAGAATAAAGCACGCAATCACACCCATCACCAAATAGGTGATATCGTCCATCTCTTTGAATTCACCATTGTTTGTTCCTTTTAATTTTTTCTGTCAATCAAACACATTCCTCCAAAACTAAAAAAACAGTTTTAATGTATTGTTTATTCTGGTAAAGCAGTGTTGCTGGTGTCATATGAACTGGTTACGGACACAAATTACATTTTTTTTTTTTGTCTTTCGGAAATTCATTTAAATCTATTTCAACTTCAGAACTATTGGAATACGCTTTCAAAGGCAGTATTACATATTAGGAAGAACATTTTTTTTCATGCGAGAAGATTTTAAATTTAACTGGGCGTTCTTTTCTTTGTAGGCGAAGGCACATTAGTGGAACAGGTACTAGCACTGAACAGTAACATCCTACAAACACGGGTCTGCTGTTATTAAGAGCGACTCCTCACCTGTTCCCTCCTTGTCCTCGAAAATTTCATTACATTCCTCTCCAGCTGATATCGCCTACACAAACGCATACCGCCCGCGCTATTGGCGGACTCCAAGCTAGGGCTGTGTAACTTTTGCTCGCTCTTCCAAAACCGCATCCGGTATTTAAAATAGAATTTTCGCAATAAAGAATGAATACAGTAAATAGGGAACATCATCTTTTTCTGCCACTTAGCATTTTCGTATCATTTGGAAATTCGCAGTAGCACTTCTGTTAATGACTGCGCAAACAATAAATAATGAAAAGTATATATGCTTGTCTATTTAAGACGCAGAGCAAAGGCTATGGTAGGCCATCAGCAGAATAATTTTATAAAGAAAAATGTGAGCAATTTGGTTATAATGTCAGACCTGTGTTAAAAGACGATGAAAACAGCTCTTAGACGAAGAATCACTAACATAGACGGCGTTCGCAGAGAACATGCACTATCCTAGAGCAAACAGCGGTGAATTTAAGCGCTCGATAAATTCATTAGAAGAAATAAAATTTCTTTCTGCCATTTGGAAGCACCTATGTTACTTTCGAGCAGGTGTATGGTATATATAATGTAAATAATGACACAATACGAATCTAATTAAACATTGTGTTTTACATTACCTAAGATTTAAAACTGCTACATAGAAGGTTTAGTGCATTAATAGGCGGAACAGGAGGTGGTGAATCAGACAATTAATATCGTATGAACGGTGTCATAACCATCCAGATCACAGTTGTAGGACAATTTAAACCTTTCTTCAGCCAAAATAAACTAGCCATTTTTTTCTGTCATCATTTTTGAACCGATTTCATGCAATCCGTCACTTGTTTCTATGATATGCTGCCATCTTTACCTCCACTAGCTTAATTTCCAGTTAGTCTCACTCCCATTGTCGTTCTCTAATGTTGTCATAATGTACGTAATATTTGTCCCAGCATACAATCTAAAAATTCTCGAATTATGATGTTTTAATCTGTAATTATCGTTTTACGGCGTGAGAAAACTTTCCCCTAATGACTAGACAAATGTGTAATATATTTTTCATAATTGTCGTTGAGTGTCTGTGTATAATATTTACATCATACACTGTAAATATATGTATACAGTGTACAAATAAACCAATCCAGAATGAATGAATGTCTCATACTTTTCTTTTCCGACTTTCTTTTTTGTAACTGAATCAATTTGTCATGAATTGCAGTCAGTACACCCTCTTTTGTGATCCTAGCAACTCGCTTCATAATGAGATTTTTTTTTTTTTTTTTTTTTTTTTTTTAAGTATTACCAAGTTTCAAAGACAGAACCTTTGTCTTCTAGCTGATTTTGGTTCAGGTTTCGTTTTTATACAGAGCTACTCTTCGAACTGACACTTGCAGAAATGCCTTTCTAATATTCACTTCTGTTTTGATTTCAACGAATTTGTATTTGCCTTTGTTAACTTGTTGTTCATCTATCACTTGCTTCTCACGACTCTATTGGTTTTCCAGCAGAAATTTTCTACTACCTTAAAATTTTTTCTTTCGGATTTGATATACCCTCTGAATCCATTACCTTACACTCTATTGCAATTACTTTATGTAAAATGCGATGTGTAATTAGGTATTTATAATCATTTCCGTGCTAAGAATAATAATTGTACTGCGTACGTTAGTATATAATAGAGCAGCTTTTTGGAGATGATAGAACTATTACGAGTCTGTGACCATGTAATGGATTTTACATTATGCAAAAATTGGATTGTAAACTAGTAGTAAAGTACAGAGTTATAACTGGAAGTATTTAGCTAGGAAACGCTAAATGTAAATGCATTAGAAAGGAAGGGATGGAAAGATGGAAATAATACATGATTTCAGCTATTTCAGAGTCAGAAAGAGATAATGAGAGCAAAAGAGAATTAAAATGATATTAGATTGACTCAATAAAACGAGGTATAATATTTAAAAGACTTATAGAAACAATTGCAGAATACCACGATAGTAAAACACAAGAATTTAGTAATTTAAGAACGCAGAATACAGAAATAATGGCTATATTAGCAAACGAGAAGTCACAAGGATAGTTAATTTGATATTGGTTTGATGACTGGGAACGTAAGATAAAAGTTGAAAGATGTTTTAACAGTAAGGTAGAAAATAAGTTTTCGAAATGTTTGAAAAAGTAACTGCATCCGTGTAATAAGGAGTATTTTTTGTCTATGTGGAGGTTACGGGGAGGAAATTTTATGTAAATTTAAATGCTTGAGAAAAGTAGTTAATTTCTTTATAGATTGAGAAGGTTGGTTGCAGAAGATTTGAATTTGATTTAAGGGTTTCAGTTGGTAGTGACGTCAAGACTTGGTTATTGAACGGGGGTAAACGTGTGTTCTCGGTCAAGCAGACACAGCAGTCGGAATGTACTGATAGGGATAGGTCACGTCTGTCAGGTTTAAGTAGATAATACCACAGTGGTCAAATTACTTCAGGCTGTCATGTGGCTATAAAACCGTTTTATTTAACAAAGGTGTCTCAAGGTCATTCTGCTCTGTTTCCACTCCGCTGCCCTTTACCCTACACGCGAAAGAGAAATTTATTTGGCTTAATTGACACAGCGGTCAGCTCGGAGAGATAGGAACGGGTGGGGAGGGTGAAGAGGGGGACCAGGGGAACCACCAGTGAACAGGTTATAGTGAGAGACATGTGAGGAGATGGGAAAACGGAACTGGAATAAAACTTTGCACTTTCTTCGGTCATTTGAACCAATCGTTTTAAATTAATACGGGGACATTTTTTCAGTCTTTTTTTTATTTTTTAACTGCTTAACGTCTCCTATAACATCTAGGTATTTAGAGACGGGAAAGGATGGGGGGCAAGGAATGGGAAGGAATTCGGCCATGGTCATTTGAAGGAAGCATCCCAGCATTCACCTGGAATGATTTGGGGAAACCATGGAAAACCCAAATCTGGATGCCCGGGCGGGGATTCGAACCTCCGTCCTCCCAAAACGGGAGGGAAAATAATATTATACTTTTTTTTTTTTTTTTTTTTTTTTTTTTTTTTTTTTTTTTTTTTTTTTAACAAAAGCGTTAACATGGGAGGCGATGAGAAAGCGGAAATTGGAGCTTAGCTCTGATTACCCCATAATTTCCCCTACGCCAAAATTAGGCTACGAAGTACCTAAAAAGATCTTAAAAACAGCATTCAGAGATTTCACCCTTAAGAAAACTCTATGAACAAAAGGAAAAAACGAAAGAAAGAGAAGGAGGGCAATAACGGTGCCCTGAAGAAAAGACCAACATTTTCTGCCGTTAAAAAAGGAAAGTAACAGAGAATGCAAGGAAGTGTAGACCACCTAATTGGAGACCTAGCGCTACAAGCCATGTCATAATTGTCATCGATTTTAACTAATGATGAAATGATGGTTCCTGTATAATAATCGTTTATGTGCTTTGCTTCGCAGAAATAGAATCAAATGAAGGTCTCATGTTTTATGAAGTGTGTTCAAATGTAGCACATCTCGACTCTGCAGATTGTGATGATGAACTGTCCTTGGTTAGCAAATTTTGAAACTATAATGCATTTCTAATGTACAAAAAGTAACTGATTAATTAGTAGATCCATAAGAATGGAAAGAATTGTATTAATTTTCAATTTTGTCAAGCAAGAAAACTGAAGTTCTGTTAGTATTATGGACCAAATTGGCAATGGCTCCCATTACCCAGTTGATTGGATAATGAGAGCCATTTGAGTCAAATTGGTTTTTATTATTTTTCTCTTCAGTAGAGTGTCAGTTTTCGTTTTGTTTTACATAGTCCAGGAATTAGGCATAGCAGAATCTAAATTTAAAAAAGATACAAAAAAATCGATTCTCAGGCACTCTTAGTTCACTTTTTCCTATGTAAGCCCCCATTGCACCGTTTCCCATTTTCAAAGTAAGTGCATAGTTTGAAAGTTTTACGGTTGTAGGTCATATTTAAATCCGTATAGCATCAAAAAATAATTATTCGATTGAACATTCAAAAATTAATTTGCATATGACAAACACAATATGTATTTCAAATTTTGCATAAAATATATTACTCTTACGTTAAAATTTTAGGACAAGATTGTTGCAGGAAGTCAAATATGTAGTTTTTCTGGCTAAATATTTGTTTCAGGGAGTCTGCATCAAATCACGAGATATATTTAATGTTCATAGTTGCCAAGAAATTTGGAAGCGTCCATCAGGCAAGTATACAAAATTTTTTTTAGTGTTTCTTTTAAAGCGCAATTAAGGGAGCGTGCATAAACCACGTAGCTTCATTTTGGCATCCTTTGAACCCCCCCCCCTTCCCACCACGTAGCCCTACGTGGCTTCTGCCTCTACTACTCTACTACCCCCCCCCCCCCCCCCCACGTTGCACGTAGCTTTTTTCCCCTTTTGATTCCAGAAGACATTTTGTACTGTTTTCTCTTGTCAGACTATTGTAAATTACATACGGAGATAATTAACTGAGGGAAATAAATGTTCACTTGCTGTTGTGAGTTCTATTCCTCATTTCAACTGTGAAAAATGTTATGGAAGGAAAGCTACGTGGCCTGGCACGGAACCCCCCCCCCTTCCCCCCACGTAGCCTAGCGTAGCCTTCCAGCCAACCCCTCCCCCCCCCCCCTAGACCAAGCCAAGCAACGTAGTTTGTGCACGGTCCCTAAGTTAAAAATGGAGTTAAAAGTGTTTATATGAGCATTTAGTGAAATGAGTATTGTTCCAGAATAGATGCCTGATAAACAGCAAGAGATTTTTTGTATGCAGCAGTTTTTTTTTTTTTTTTTTAAAGCTGATGTTTTTTTGGGTCGACTTATAGAAATTTCTGCTTTCAATGTATCTAAACTAATGCCTAACATAGGGATAAAACTACACATCAATGTGCAAGAAATGGCAATTAGGGTCATTGTATGTAAATTCCGTAATTCAGGGTTAAATATGCTGGAATTTTAAACAAATATCGTGAGTGGCATTTATTGAGAGACGATGCTGAATTCATTATTCGTCAATATTTTTGTTTTCTAGTTTCTTCAAGCGACTGTCTTTTTCCTTTTGAAACCATAAAATACAACGCGTTATAATCTCTCACTAATGACTTTGTAACCATAGGTATGCAGTATCTCAATAATTTAAGAATGCAGTAATATATAGTCATGAGAGTGTAGTTCCCATCTTCAGTGCACAATATTTCTTTATTAACGTGCTACATTTTCTACATATTAACATTTTTTTCTATATGTGAATCTTAGTGTTACTTACTTTACTTCTGTGCCCAGGAAACACATCCTCAGATTCTTCTCTCCTTGAATTCAGCGGCTGTAATCGCCTTGTCATTTGTTTCAGTCAGATCTTCGCTCGAGCAGACTGTTCCCATGATGTGGCTTCTGAGTAGGTGTTCGTGATCCTGCACCTCCCCGTCGTCGTCTTCGTATCCCTATTGTACCATATTAGTTTTACATTTAGAGATCAAAAATCACATCAGTTTAGAATCCGCCAGGTAGTATATTTTGAACCTCCTGGTAGTTTCTTCATTGAAGCAATTATTTTGATGGCCAAAAGCGCCCCTCCACAATTTCAAACGGCGCGTCTCGGGTTGGTTCTCTAAAGGTACTGTTCTTTCTAGGAAACAGTTCCTATATTTTATATGGGGGACAGTATTTCTTGGCCGTATACCTGGTGGTGTCTGGTGTCGGTGTTTGGTTCTTTCCTTCTCTTTGTCACTCTTCCTCTGATATCAGGTGGAGCTATGCCACCTAGGGGATAGATCTTTTGTCTTAGGCAACATCAATAAAAAAAACCGTTGAACACTAGCATGAAGTTTAGCATCTCACCTTTTAGCATCGTTGCCTTTGGAACGTCTCTAAAACATTTGTTCATTTCATGTTAAATAAGTGATAAATCATCAAAATTTACCTGTTTCATTAGAAAATACGATTTCAGGTAGCCTTACTGTTCTGTATTTTATTGGCTTCAGAAGCGGGCAGTCGCTAGCCTCGGTAGCGTCGGAGTCAGAGTACTGGCACCGCGTGGCGCAGGTCGCTGGTTCGAGTCCGGCCGAGGGCATGGATGTTTAAACGTTCTTTGTATTAAGGCTGCGTTCGACGAATGGTGTAAAGAATTCTGTTGGAACCGAAAACAGTGGATGATTCAAAAACCTACTTGAGCTGGCTGTACGGCCTCAGAACTCAAAATCCTTAATTTTTAAAAATGTTTTATTAATGTAACACATTTGAAGCTTTATATTGTAATAGCGTGAAGTTCTAATTAACTCCGCTTTCTTCCTATTAATGACACATTAAATATTTCAACAGCTGATGGCATTAATTCCGTTTATGCGTTATCATTGCTTTCCGTACCGACTTACTTAATTTCTTACAGTTTGTAAATTTTACGGACGCGTCTCTTCAACTATACTTTGAAATTATTTTATATGTCTATAACCCTAATTGGTTTTGAGTTAGACTATTGGATAGCCAGAATCATTTTCAACAATCTTGTTTGCCATAAAGAATTTAAGAATAATTAACAGTGGAAAATTCTTTTTTAGTGGCTTACAGAGTTAATTTATTTTGCCTTCTCTCGAGGCGTTTATTTGTGTTACTGATATCATAAAACTTGTATTGTTTGTTGCAAGTTTCGAGCGGTCTCGATTAGGAGAAACTCCAGAACGGTCCCTCAAGCCCACTCAGTCTGGTGCCAAATGAGTATTAGAGCAGTCCTTGGGGAGATCTCCATCTAGCCTCTCTCACTCCCGCCTGAAGTGTTCCCCATGTTAGGAAAGCGACTTCTCGACCTCACTGTGGCCGTTTGCTACCTGTCATTGATTTCAAAATAATATTAGGTATAAAAAAAGTCAGATGGGCGCCAGAGATTGGAGGGTACCCTATTCTGAGGGAAGCGACATCCAGATCTGAATGTATTATTATTGAAACATGAATTATTGAATTAACCAAGCAAAATTACACATTACAAGACTGGATGGGATCTAGTGAAAACAAGGTTCACAATCTGACATTACGATTTACTTATGTATTTGAATTGTTTACTTGACAAAATTTTACAAAGATTAAATTTTCTTTTTTACATCACTTTTTCTTTGGAGAAAGAGAGTCTGTCTCGGGGCGATATCTAGGGTAAACGATGATGCAAAAGTTCCTTTTTCTGAATGGTGGTTACCGTGCAGGCGAATCTAAGTTGTGCAGTCGGTGGGTTGACCAGCTCTCCATCACGGCCGGCTGCCTCACCGCTGTCTCTCCCTTGGTCAGCTGGTCAGTCGATCTCCATCTCTCCGTCGGTAGCCAACAAGTCCACTTGTCTTCCGTGCTGCCGGACGAAGCGTCGCTTTCCACCCCTTCTTGATGACGTCTGCCAATGTCTGTCTTTGCAGGGAAGCTCTTTTCGCTGGTTGGCTCAGGACATGCAACAAAACCGCCCTTTTTTTCATACTAAAAATATAAATTTTTCCTATTGGCTGTATTTCCTGGCCTCCCTTCACCCTTCGTTCTTGGATACAGATTTACTTTTTATTTTATTTGTTTACCGAAACAGTCCAGGCTGCTCTTGAGCTGTGGTCCTGTCACGGGACTGTTTTCTGCCATCCGTCACATCTAATGCCAACACTCAGGGCCTGGCGTTCCCCATACACAAGCAGAACCTCCCCTGGGACCGACACACTCACGACGAGAAAAGAAACACGCACATATGTTTTCCATTCGGATCATTACACGCCTAATACACTAGACCGGGTCAGGAATAAAATTTCCGCGTTTTATTCTTGGAATTTCGTTCGTGTGGACTGTTACTGTACACATTACTCTCTTAAACCAACATAGTCAACAACTACATTTGCCGCGGGCCCTGTGGTTCAATGAATGCAAGTTCTTTTTTGGCGTGAAGAAAATGTAACTTCATTCTTTCGATAATATAATGTCACTCATAAGCAGAAATCACTTTAAACTTTTCGAATGCGAGAAGTAACTTAGCTTTAAATATATATTAATTTGCAGATTCTTTTAATTCCTCAGCTTTTCTATGACACATCAAATGAAATGTAACCCATTTTACGCGAGGAACTATGGGATGTACGCTTATAAAAAAACCCAAACAAAATTAGTAGTTTTTTCCTTAAATTTATTAGGTTTATGACATCACATCGATATAAAAGATACAGTACTTTACCCACAGGATCACAGTTTATACATGAAACGAAACATCTGACCAGGTAGTGGGTCACATTTGAAGACAAGCGGGACTGGTAAATTTTATAGTGAAGGGAACAGTCGAAGGAAGGAACTGAAAAGGTAGACAAGGATTAGAACATATAAATCAGAAAATTGAAAATGTAAGGTTGTAAGGAGTATGTTGAGGTGAATCACACTGAACAAAGAATTATCCTAAAATTATAATTTTCCATCTTCAGACGCAAATGGAACATATCCTGTTTAATCAGCGGGACCAAGTGCTATTCATTAGTCATAATCCTATAAAAATCCGTCTAGTAGTTTTTGACGTGAATCACGTCAACGAAAAATTATCAAAAATTTCTCATTTCTTCAAACCCTATTTTACCCGCGGACCACGTGCTGTACATTAAACGAAATACCAAGAAAATCCGGCCAGTAGTTTATATGTGAATCGCGTTCAGTGTAGAAGTTTCCTAAATTTCTCATTTTTTGAATCCCTATTTTAACGCATGTCGTAACGGTATGTGGGTTTCCGACTGTGGAGGTGTACGTGATACATTCGCTGTCTAAACGACTTCCACCTATCAACACGTCGCAGGAATAATCTCAAAGTTCCAAGTATAGCAGCCAATCAGATCACTTTAGTTTTGGATACTGGTGTTACAGAAGGATGCTTTAAATTAAGCGGACAAGTGGAATCGGTGAATTTCATAGTGAAGGGAACAGTCGAAGGAAAGAACTTAGAGGTAGACAAAGATTAGAGCATTTGAAGCAGATAATTGAAAATGTAGGGTTATATGGAGTATGTTGAGATGAATAGGTTAGCGTAATATAGGAAGGGATAGAGGATTGCATCAAACAAGTTGGGAGACTGATTACGAAAAAAAACAAAAAAACAACAACAACAAAAAACAACCAAAAACAACAAAAAACAACAAAAAAACCTGGTCTTTGTTATTATTGTTAAGAGGAGCAGAGCGAATAAGAGGAGAACGATGGTTTGCTGGACGAGCAACGTCGAAGGTTAGCCCCAGGCTGTCGACCAGAGGTTTCTTCGTTGCGTTAGTTCTTTCGTTTGACGACGAGGAGAAAGACATCTGCTATCGTTGAACAGCTGACGAGCCACCACGACTTTGCCGAGATCGAATACGATCAGCTGGGGCGACGCTCCTGTAGATTCAAGGAACATTTTTCAATAATTCCCCACCCGAGCACGGCGCATTGAGTTACATAAAAGTTTTCCACTGAGTCATTAGTCGGACCAATCAACTAAATGTATTTTCAGACTATTTTGTTACAAGAACATAATGAAGCAATAAATCTGTTATTTATGATTCATCTAGAAACTATGGACTAATAAATACTGTGAACTCTTTAGATTTATCCCTTGATGTTCCTAAAAGATATGACGAAACCCCACCAAAATCAGACGAGTGATTTTTGAGTGAATTGCGTTCATCGGAAAACTGACATTTTTTTTAATTTCTCATTTTGTAGACATCTAAATGAAGCATACCCTGTTTTACTTTAAACGAAACTCCATCAAAATCCGACCAGCAGTTGCTGTTCAACGAAATCCTTAAACACATTTTTTTTTTAATATCTCATTTATTCGATTTAGCATCAAAATGAAACAATCTTTGTTTTAGTCGGGATACCATGGGTTGTACATTAAATCAAACTCCACAGACATACATAAAAAAAATGATTCGTTCTCTAGCTTATAAATAGTACCCGCAATTTATTATTTTAGAAAATATCTCAAATTTACAGACTTTTTCCTGGTTACAGTTTTATTTTAAGCACAGATTATTAATAAATGCCTACTAATCTGATATTTAATTTTTGGATACAGACTTGTGACGCCTAAGGTTTCTTGCAAAATATTTACACATATGCAGCCTAATAAATTTTGATTTGTCTCTAATAGGTGAATTTTTGCTTTGATTCCCTCTGAACAGGGAAAACATACGAAATTCCTGGTTCTGGACATCATTCATATTTAAAACTCTGCATGTATTGAAATGAGACTAAACATAGATTGTTAAGATAAGAGTACTAACAATTAACAAACATACCACAAAATATGTTGAAATAAATAACAGTTATTTTAATTAAAAGGAATTTCGAGAATTTACTATTTTCATAACGCTTGTTTTATTACATTATCAAGTTACATCTTAGCGGCAGTATCAAAGGACCGTTCAACTGAAAAATAAGTTCAAAACTATTTTATGTTTTAACTCTATTTATTTAGGTCTATTATTAATTATATTTCTTCATTACCTTTACCAGGAACAACTTTTTATTTCCCTTTTAATATAGCTTCATATGATAAATATTTTTAATAATGTTGTATGGTGGTTAAACATAAGGCATACATAAATTTCTGCATACCCTTTATGCTACCTAGTTTAGTGTTTAGTTAATTTTTGTTTATATGAAATTCAGGTATTCGTAAAGGAACAATTCCTGCGTTCTGATAGAGTGATTTTTGTGAAACCAGGGAGGAAATCTAGACTGCCAAACCGGGTTTCGAACCGTTTTTCTCTCGATTTATCTATTCGACAGTAGCTTCAATGCGTAGAAAACCAACGAGAAAGCAGTTTTATTCAATACATTTTATATTATTATTTTTTAGATTTAATTTTATTTTATCCAATATTTCGTTTAGGTAAATTTATGTGTCAAATTATTTTCATAACTTTCCATTTTTAGTAAATTGTACTAATTCAAATACAGTTAATACTTTGGAAAATTTTATAGATTATTTCTCATAAGATCACAGATCTTCAGTATTCAGAAATTCACCTCTTAGTATTTTAATTTTGACAACCTCTATTATAATTTCAACTTTTTTTTAACTTTATTACATAAATGTGACCTTAGCTTCTTTGCGGCTGATATTATGTTTAAAGTTTTCCCATTTCTAAAAAAACTCTATAAGTTTGCACTTACGTAGTTTAGAATAACATCAATGATCTTTCAGTTTACAGTGAACAATGATGTCTCAAAGAATCATACTATGGTTATCCCCAGTCCGTACAAAAAAAATATTCATGAGAAACCATTATTGAATTTAAACCTAAAACATTAAAATGATTTGTATTAGTGTAACATATAAAAAACAGAAGTTTGTGGTATTACTTACAGTTGGAAGTGCCTCGCAGCCAGCGGCGACTAGTGTGTCTTCGATTCAGTTACATTCGTGCCCACCAATCCCTACGATCAACAACTGTGCCAGTTTGTGAACCTTCACTATCAGTCTAATCACAATTCCACAGACGCTGTTTGTCTATAAATCCAAAAGAGAAGTAAAAAAGCTGAACATTATTGTTAAAAAATACTTTCATTATTACCAGTGACAAAATTATTAGGAAATTTCTTCGGCTTGCAGTATGACACATCTCACCATCCTGCATTTACATGTATTATTCAGATTATTTTATTGTGTTAAATTATTCTGGATCTGGATTAGATTATTGATACTGATCTCGGGCGACCCAAATTGTTAAATTAATATACAAGGTTACTTATATGAGAGGAGCCAATGCAAATATGCAAGTGAAATAATGCTGGTTAGAGCGAGGGCTTGGAGGCCTCAAGGTGATGGTCGGAAGCAGTACCGTTAGTCACCCCGCCTAAGTGACGCCACAGGGACAATGGGCAGCGAGGCAGTACACATGCTATCGCGCCCCGTTAACACCGGTCAAGGTCGGGTGCATTGCCCATTCGCGTGGGTCGCGAGACAATGAAGGTCGACCAGCTACTCCCCCACCAAACCTACGTATCCCAGCAATGAAATAATACATTGGGGTTTACAAAAGTTAACGCAGAGCTTATTTCCTGACCGCATGTTCCATCGGCTTCGAGAAGGAGGAGTCATCGTTTACCTCGCGGGAAACTGGATGCGCAGTCAGACATTCTGAAACAGAACGTGCCCTGACACAGTCCCGACATTCTGGCCTGGTACACGGCTCTGGACTGGGCAGTGCTGTGACACAGTCCCCTGATGCTGTTGGCTGGATCGCGGCTGGCGATCCTTGTCTGCAAGGCTGCAAGAAAGGACTCGGCTGGTACGGAGTTGACTCCGCGCAGTGACAGACTTATTCGCTCTCATCACGTGCAGTCTACTGGATGGTAATGTGTTCCTACGCCAGGCCAAAATCCGTCTGTTTCCCGAGACAGTAAACGACCTTGTGCTTAAGATCTTAGCTCTCATCACGCAGAGACCCTCTGAGATAGTCGGCATATTTTGCAGAACATTATGTGTTGTGAAGGCCCGTTGCTTGCCACGAATTCTATAATGTTTCCTTTTATTAATGGTGTCCGAGATTAATTTTCATTATTTATGTCCTCAATGTCAAGTTGCTGATGTTTGTAGTCACGATAGTTCATGCACATTTTGTTAATTGCATTGCTTAATCCAATTGAATTTTGCTGAGTCAAAATAATGTTAAAATTCAACCTTTGTTTGTTTCAGTTAATCGACTAATTGTAAGGTCTATGCATTGCATTAATGTTTTGCATTATGTTGCATTAATGGTAATCTTAAATATGACTAGCAGTGTAATTGCCAAAAGACAAAATAAATCTTACTTGTCAGATAATACTGCAGCTGTTGAGATTTTGCCACAGATTTATCATAAATTCCAGGATCGTGTTAATTACAAATGTCAAAATCATGTCACCCACATCCCCACTAAACCCGTTCATTACAGGCTCCAGCAAGCCGACGGGATTTTGTATTTCTTGGCGACTGTTTACTAGTCGTTTAATGGTTATCACTACGTTAAAAAAAATATTGCTCAAACACAATGCATCTAAGATAACCATTTTTCTTAATACCTATCCAGATTCATCAGCCATGTAATAATGGAAGTAATTTCTTATATATTCTCAACCTACGTATTAAATACAGTGAACTGAATATTACAAAATGACTTTTGGTAACCAAGCAGGGAGTTGTCGACTGTGAATTCAGAATATGACCTACCGAAGTCTCTTATATATGCTACCACACCTGTCATAAAGGGGCGCAACCGAGCGTGGTGGATGAGTGGTAACGCTCTGGCCTCGTATTTTGGAGGTTGCGGGTACGAATCCCCATCCGGCCATCCAGATTTCCAAAAAGCGTTTCAGGTGAATGGCTGGATGGTTGTTTCAGAAAGCCATGGCCGAATTTATTCTCACGCCTTGCCCCAGACCTTTCCCGCCACTAATGACCTTTACGTCGACGAGACGAAAAGCCATAAAAAAATGAAAGACATGTCTGCAAGGACCACGCTTTCGACTTAATGAATGAAATGCAAACGAGTGATATTTGTGTTGTTGTTTTATTTGGAACGTAGTTGAAGCCAAGTAATACAATAATAAAGTAACCTTACTTCACATATTCTTCAATTAGTTCATTTATATGACACGTCTATGATCAGGATGTTTTCAACTGCTTGTTCTGATAAACTGAGCTTTGTTAATAAGTATATGAAGGTTTCTATATACCCAACACTTGATAGGGATGTGTTATAACGGACGAAAGCGGAGATTTAGGGTTAAGAATTTCAGAAGCTTGTAACTATAATACTTTAAAGCACCTGCTTTAAATCGTGCCGATAACCTGTTGTTACCCGTCATAACTAGCTGTATCTTATTTTGCGCTGTTTATAAATATTAATCGTTAAACCATTTATGGCAAAATTGCTACATAAAGTACTTAAACTTCGTAACTATCAGATCAATCAGTATGAATTCCTTGAACATTTGTCCTTCCATATCTTGTGTCCTTGTAGCAGCGTAATATTACAAGGTATGTTGTTAATGTTAGCCACTGTTCAGGGACTCAGGTGAAGAATGCCACCTAAATATCTCCGTTGTATTTTATGATACGAAAATTACTTCGGTATATTCAGATCTGCTGAATATGGTGGCCAAATATAGTCTCATTAGGTCGAATACAATGATTGGCGAATCGCGTACTCATTACCACTGGAATTGCTGTCTGGAAATAATGAGCTCGGCAACACAAAGTCGCTGGAGCATTAACAATACATCTCCAACCAATTCAAAAAAATTACTCAATAAAAATGTCGTTCACATTGCTCCTTTCAGTGCTCGCTCAATAGGTTTAATTTTTTTGTAACTTAAAATATTTCACCAAACATTCATTGTCCATGGCCTTTGCTCTTCCACTTGTCTGAGAGATGCGGCTATCGGCGGGTATCATTTTGAACACATTATATAAACAGTAATTTCATAAGCCATCCTGACACTTTCATCATCTTGGTATTCAAGCTCATTAACCAAGTTTTACAGAGGTAGTTTTCCATCTACTACAAGATATTTTTTAAAAAATTATTTTATCCTACAAGTAATGAATGCCTTTTAAAAATATCGAGTTGGAATATACATTCTTCCATGGCATTGCTCCCTAAAATCGTTTATATACGAAAAGCAACTTTCATATCTGTACTTACAATAAAACTATAACCAGCCAAACGTCTGTACATTTGAGATTTTTTTAAAAATAATTGGGGGTGCTATTAATAAGCTACAGAGAATCGATGTCTGCGTTTGGATTAACGGGTTTCACACAAACGCTACTGGTCAGATTATTATGGGGTTTCGTGAAATATACACCGTAGTGTTGTGCAAATTGCCGTGTAATCATGCTAGAACTCACTCGGTACTTTCTCTGTGATTACTGGAACTTCCCGGGCTCGGTGGTCAAACGAAGGCTCGGTGGACATACGAAGGCTTGGTGGACATACGAAGGATCGGTGGACATATGAAGGCTCGGTGGACATACGAGGGTTCGCCAACGCTGGAGTAGCGCATAGTGTGTTCCTTGCCCAAATCGTGTAACAAGGATTGTACGTCATATAAAACTGGATAAAATTGTACAACAAGGGAATTCTCAAATTTATAATATATCAGTGATTACGACCAACATTTTGTGTTACTTCTATCAATTGAATCGTCGTAGACGTGAAGTGTAACGTGTGTATGTTTAATAAACATATTTTTCATTAACATAGAATTTTGTCCGGTCTTCAAGTATCCGAATTTTCCGAAAGTAAACGTATACAATCTTATAGAATGATACAACCGAACGTAAAGAATAACAGGAAGAATATACAATGTCTTTAATTTTTCAGGTAGTTCATCCTTCGATTTAGCAATTTTAAGTATGCCATGCAGTTCGTGACTGTTCCGACTGTACCGAGAGAGTACCAGCGTGCTTCATCACGCAGCACGCGAATAACAGACCGAGCCTACTGTCAGGCTCGAGCATATATCCAGGCTCGATCCTCCGTATTTCTGGAATTTGGCCGGCAGAGGTCGCCCTGGCAGTGACAAACCCAGCGAGCCTAGATAGCATTTGCAATACTTTAATACACCCCATGGTCTCACGGGTAAAATACGATATGTCTGATTTTGATTATATGTCAAGAAAATGAGAAACTTTTTTTTAAAAAAATAGCGTCATTCAATGAACAAAAACCACTCCTCGGATTTTAATGGGATTTCATTTAATGTAATGTGTGTTAAATAGGGTATGTTTCATTTTAAAATGATATCAAAATGGTGAGAATTAACAAAAACTACTGGTCACATTTTGATCGTATTTAAATTAATGTACAACTTGTGGTCAAGCGTATAAAACAGGGTGTAAGTAACTAAGACATTTAGTATAATTTTTCGATGAACAAAATTGACGCAAGAACTATGATGAGGTTTCGATTTGCCCTTGGTACCAGGGGCAAAACAGTGTATTTGATGTGACCAGGGCGTGTTTCATTTTGATGTGACCTCGAAAAAAAATGATAAATTTATGCTAATTTTTCGTTGAACGCGATTCGTGCCAAAAACTGGTCGAATTTTGATGGAGTTTCGATTAATATACAGTCTTTTGATACGTGGGTAAAGTAGGGTATGTTTAATTTTAATGTGATGTCAGAAAACTGAAAAAAATCGGAATTATTACCAGTTTTAGTTGAATGAGATTCTCAAAAAATATACTGGGGAATAGATTAACGTACAGATCATGGTGAAGTGGGTAAAATAGCGTAGTGATTCATTTTGAGGCAATTTTGGAAAGCCAAGAAATTTAGTATTAATCTTTCGCTGAACGCCTATCAAGCAAAAACTAGAAATCTGAAATTAATGTTGTTTGCTTAATGTACAGAACGAGCTGCCGCATGTAAAATATGATATGTAACATTTGAATTACAGACCGATAAATGAGAATTTTAGGGTAATTTTTCATTGAATGCGATTCATGTATAAACTATCGGTTGGATTTTAGTTGAGTTTTGATTAATGTACAACCCTTTTATCCGCGGATAAAATAGAGTATGTTAAATATTGAAATGTCATCGCAAAACTGACTGATTAAAATATGGGAATCCCTAAATTAGTATGTATTTAAACGTAGGTTACTTCTTGCAGTCGAAACGTTCATAGTGAATGCACCATTTGTGTGTAACCTGTTGGCGTCTCAATGTTTATCGTTTTTACAGCGTACGAGCGGCATCACATTATTCGGCGGAATGAGATTATAATTAATCGTGGAGACCCTTCACGCAAATTTTTTTGTGTTTAGTTCTCCACATGGGTCGCGGATCATATAGTGCTTTTTTTCTTAATTTCTTTATTGCAATCGTTCAGCGTATCTACGCTTTTCAGATTGGGGTGGAAAACAATCATGAATTGAAATACAAGGACATGTATACATTTAACGGCGCGGCACTTTATATAGTTCTTGACCATCCTCGTTTAAGAGAGTAGTGAGCACTCTAATAGTCCATTTGAACTAACTTCCGGTCAACTGCTAGTCGTATAATATAAGGGAAACACTATGGGAGATACTTATGGAGTTTCATTCAGCTGGCATGCCGTGTAAATCAATACGATAATGTATTGCCAAAGATCAGTTAAGGATGATATACAGTATCTTCTAACTTAAGTGTTTATGATTCCGGCTTCTGTGCCACGGCAGCAGCTAAATTAGTTTAACCCTATTTGAATATCAGCAGTGCACATTATATTGTGTCCTGGAAGCTTTAAGTCATTGACTGAGTAAGTTGCAACTTTTCCTCTTACATGAAACTCCACTGAATTAATGGAATGTTTCTTTGAGACTTTCTGCTGATGAATGGGTTGTCGTATTTTGTTCTGTTTTAATGGACAGTGGATATTTTTATTTGCTGCAAATTATCACTTTAAAGTAGTCACATTCTCAGTAGCTATGTTGTATATCCTTGTACTAACTGATTGTAACCACCGCGTTTTATTAACGTCTCTATTAATGACTGCAGCTTGAGATATATTTTTGTAACAATATGGTTTCTGTATTTTCGAGTCCGGTGGATGAGCGGTTCACTCTCACGCCTGGAATTCAGCACCCGCGGGTTCAAATCCCCGTCCGACCATTCAGATTTCGAAATTAATACAGGTTTCTTGACCAGGCCATGGTTAAATTCCTTCCTGTTCCCCTCCAACACTCCTTTTTCGGCTCTGATTACCGTGATGTTGAGGAGCCATAAAAAATTAAGCAAAAAAGATCTGTAGTGTTCGTATGATTGTTACTAACATATACTTTTGTTCCGCACTCGAAAGAATTGAGTCAAAGTTACACATAGCACACCTAAAACGTCTCTAAGAAACAGACAACGTAATTACGTTTAGACTTAAATATTGATAAGAAATTTGCGTGAAAACAACAATTGTTTAGGTAGTTGTTAATTTTCGCTAGATGGCTGTTGTTTTGAATCTCTACTAGCGCCGTCTACATGATCGATGTCTGAGGCTGCTCTTTAAAGAGGCTACACTGACGTTTGTAAACACATCCTGTCGCAGAGATGTCAACTTCAGTTTATCTTTCCCTTTCTCTAGTCTGCTTAATTTAATTGTGGAAGCCTGCATTTCCATTGAGGCTGTCACTTACCTCATAATAGCTGTCCCATTCATCTTGCACTCGGAGATGATGTTTATGTTTTACATTCAAAACGCTTCGACGCAAATCTCTGCAGAAAAGACACAAGCTATTTTTGAAATACGTTAATTTGAGCGTAGACTTCTGTTATGTTCACTTGTAATATTGCTCTACTAACGAATAACGTAAAACATAAAGTAAACTCCTAATAATCCCAAAAAACATACATACTTTGAACTAATTTTATGTATCATAACACAGCAGTTAAACAATACCTTAGAATAGCTTACATTGGCAACCAAGGACCTTGACTGTAGGGTATTAATAAACGAATATTGGCATAGCTGACATTCATGCTGTCGGTAGAATTAGATTAGAAATAGTATGTGAGATAAACTTAACTATGCTTTAATTATATTCATTTTCATGCCAGATATTAACAGTCATAATTAAATAATATACAAAATGCAGTGGCAAATTTCATGAAATCTTGTAGTATTACGATTGGGTCTGCAGCAATCACCAAAGGTCTTCCTTTAGAAGTAAGGTAATAAGGTATTTTTCGCATGGATAAGTATATAATGTAATGATTTATTTGTTAGACATAAATTTATTTATTATTTCAGCGTACTACATTATATAGCATAATATGTTTGTACGTATTTATCTTTAATATATATATGTTAGGTTCAAAAACAGAAAAGCTCACTGAGCGAAAATAATAAAATAAAAAAATGACCATAACGCGTTCTAGTTTCCTGAAAGCGGCCACAACACGTTATTCGCGTTATGGCACTTACAAAAACAGGCAGAACGCGTTGTGTCTAACGACACTTAAATATCTCAGACGATCCGAGAGAGTGTTTATGTGTGTTTGTAAGGGGACTATCCAGGGAGCGAGGCAGGCAATTAGATTATCCCGCCTGAATGGATCGGACCAGAGACAGCCAGGAGGTACCTGCTAACGAGCTAGACAAAAAGGCTTTAAAAACACTGGGCTGACCAACCTCGGAACAGGACAGTAAGTCTCCCGGGAAAAAAAATGATTTTCCCGTGCGCCAAATATTAACGCTAGGAGTTACATTTGATTGGCCATAGAAGTATAGGGACGGGCTAAGTTGCAGCCACTCATAGTGGAAATAAAATAGGGGATAGAATACTTACGGCTAGAAGTGAATTCCATTACCGTTCTATCGCTGACGTTAATAATTTCGAACCGGTCTGTTAGATCTTCAAATATAGTAGAAATTCTACAAACCTATGCGAAGTAAAACATACAACTTATTTCATTGTATTGTATTACTACACCGCAGAACTATCATTTTGATGGTGCATCATTCAGTTGTAACTTTACTTTACGAGTGGATTGTGCTATATGTTACCTAAAGATTGAAATTTATATTTCATTTAGTATCACAGTAAAAATTTCATAAAATACGAGAATGAGCATCAAAAGGCCACATATCAAGCACCATAAGCGACTATTGGAAGACACAATAACTCTGAAAGCGATTATTGAAGGGACGACAACGAACGTTGTATTTATATATTTTCTATTTTTCCATTTAATTGATGCAACTAGCGTTTCTAATTTTTGTTCTGGTTTCATCCGCTGTGAACGTATCAGTTACCTGTTTCCTGAAGTAGCTAGCGTGAATCAAGAGGGGGGTGGAAGCCCTATCATAATTACAACTAGATATGTTAGACCTAAGCTTAGTTTTGTTTTTGGAATGTGTAGTTTATGAAGCGGAGATTGGAGACCGTCTCAGCAATCGGATAGGTGAAGGTGATTGCAGAAAACGCCTAAAAGCCTCAAATCAGGACGACCGGTAGGGTGAGTCCAGGAGTCGCACCTGGTCCTGTTGTACGTCCATGATCTAGTGTGGATCGCAGCCAGACTGGTGGTTTAACTGTTATTATTAATTTTTTTTGTTCTTAACTCTTCTTCAAATTCAAATAAAACTTACTAACATCTTCACCCGAGACCCGACCAAAGCACTTAACGTGCAGAAATTTACACCTTGCCCTTTTCCGATTATTGTAATGATAAGAGTTCCGCTTAAGCAGTCACCACGATTGGAGGTGTTGTCACAACGCGTTTATTTCCTTGTGAACATCGCATGTTGTATTAAGGATCGAAGTGTATATCGTACTCTTACTGAATAGGATAAAAACACACTAAACATTAATGACAGTACATTGGTGACCGAGCTTAATTAGGAGTCTATCTATTCCTATTCAGTATGCAAGATTTCATCAAAGTTTTTAGAGACATTTGTGAAAAACTAATTTTACCTGTATACAAGAGTTGTTCGTATAATAATATTGGATAGATTAAATACAGAGACAATATATAATATATATTCACTATATTTCATAACTACGGACATAAGAACAGCAGTCAGTTAAAATATAATTCACGAATAAACATAGTTCAGTACCTAATTTTAAAAGTATATAATATGAAATTTCATCCAAATATATAAAGCCGCCTCAGGCTTATCTCAAATTTCTACGAGATGGCGTTAAGAAGCAATTTTAGAAAAAATTATAATATCGCGTTTTTTCGGGGATTTATTGTGCAAAATTGAATTTTTTCAAGGATAACACCTAGGTTATTAAGTGTGGAATGTTAAATATTTTCTGAACATGAAATTTGATTTATATATATAAAGCTGCTTCAAGTTTAATGGTACCTCAAACTTATAACAGATAGAGTTATGAAAAAATGTTAGATATTTTTTATTTTTTTTACTTATGGCTTTACGCCACGTCGACGTCGAGATCATTAGAGGCGGGGTGGGACTGGGGACAAGGAACAGGAAGGATTTTGGCCATGGCCTTTTGAAGGAAGCATCCCGGCATTCGCCTGGAGTGATTTGCGGAAACCATGGAAAACCCAAATCTGGATGCCCGTAGCGAATTCGAACCGCCGTCCTACCGAATGACGCTCGGTTTTTGTTTGTAAAATCGAAGTTTTTTTTTCCCCTTGGAAGAAAACCCATTTAAATGAACTTGAAAAGCAAAACGTTATCTATATATGAAATTTATTTCAAACTTTTAGAGCCGTTCCCGAGATCCTAATGTACATCCTAGAATTGCTCGTTTAAAGTATTAGAGTTTTTTCTTTTATTTTGTTTAGTGTTGTAGTCTTTCGGAACACTAAGTGCGAAAATTTGTGTAGCGTTAAGAACTTGGTGCAGTTTGAAAAACACACTGATAGTCAGTCACAGCCTTCAACACAGTCAACCACAGAAAAGCGCTTTTCTTTGATCGACTTAACAATACCAACGCCTAACAAGTGCAGTATGACAATCCTGGTTTAATGTTATCTCAGCAATCCATTACTTCGTTTTCGATAAACTCAGAAGATGCAGCACCAGCGAATAAACATGCGAAGCAAAGCTGAACTTTAAAATAGTCCTGAGTACATTGTTTTCTTACGCAATCCAGTATTTGGCACTCTGAGCAATGAAGGTACAACTAATGACGTTAAATATCTTCTCCAGGATCTCTGCATTAGTTGCGTAAATGAAGTTGTCAGTGCCACAGTACAAACCAAAGAATTAATGACAACCAGCAGACTTGTTGTATGCTATGACGGAAGTATTGATGGCGACAATGAAAGACTTATCCTATGTGGATGCTAAAGTTTTTCTTTCTTTAAAATAATCTTTCGAGGTAAGAAATTAGTAACGTAATAGAAATCGAATTGAAGCTAAATTCATTACTGTAAAACTATTCCTAGAAATGATGGTAATTCAGAAAAAAATCCACGACGTTCGTACCCCTTTCAAAACGAAAAATAGAGTTACTGTAGCATTGAAATCTCATTATTGAACGAAACAAAGTCTCCATTTTGGTGACGGGAACTCATAGATTTATACTCAACCTGCAGGCCACCTATAGAAGTTTTAACTTAAAAAAATCCACCCAAGACCGGCTTTCGAATCGGGCGCCTTAACCAGCTGAGGCCATCGGACCGCTGTTCAAGCGCAACTCGTCGTACCTACTGCTACATTAGCGAACTCATACGATATTACCCGTCCGAATCGCCCAGCGCGCCTTATGAAGTTTTCACTTCAAAAACTAACAATCTAACTTAGTCCTCACCTCGAAGGTTGGTCGAATCTTCCCGAAGGAGATATACCAATCAATTGTGTCAGAGGCAGGAAGTCCTCGGGGGCCTACAGTTTAATGTGGAATCAGAACCACGGCAGATCTCGACTTCGGTCATAAACTCAAATAAAACTCACCACGGAATTTGAACCCGTGACTGGAGACGCCTTAACCGCGAATCTACCAGACCGCTTTGTTTTGAGATATGCGTGTTAGGTACTATCAAAATCAGATTAAAAACTATGAGTTTGTGTGAACAAACATGACAGAAATTAAGGTGAAGAGGAGAGGGTTTAGGTTTTTGTAAATCAAACGTAAACAGTATTTTTCTATTTGTTTTAAAGTATACGTATTTAAAGTCCCATCAAAATCGGATAAAAACAATGTGTTCCAAAAAGTGTTCAACACGTAAAGGATGTCGGTGACGCGAATTCACAAATTTACCCCCAGCCTATAGGTCGCCTATAGAAGTTTTCACTTCAAAAATAAACTATACCGTTCTCGCTTGATGTGCTACTTCTGTTTACGCAAGCGGTATGAGGTGAGGAGTATTACACAACATGCCGTCGGTTATACGATCCTGCCGTTGATTGGAACGTAACAACAGTGACTCGCAATCTGAAACTTATCCTCCGCGTGTCTCCAAACTGCAAATCAGAAAACCAGTTATCCTCGGATCTCCCAAGGCGGCATATAGACAACATGTGGATAGGAAAGTAAGAAAACCATATGTTCAGCTGATCACGGAGCTGGTCTCCACGTTCACAACTTCACTCATACGCTCAAATGAGAGCATCAGTTTCATAATTTGGTCTCATTAGCCTGCAACCACCACATGAAATTTTCTCTCCTGTATATGATCAGAAAGTTCTTCGCTCACTTTGTCTCATTGCTACTCCGCACCTCATCTCATAATCAAATACCAAGGACTCTAGGCTGGAAATCAACACGCGGGCTCACGATATCGCCGAGCAGCAAATTCTGGTCATTTCGAAGTAGTGGCGTTGAGACATCAGTAACCTAACGATTATTGTGGAATAGTTCAAGTACAGTAACCAATAATCCTTATCAATCAGCGCCACCTTACATCAGTCTACAGACAGAAGTCAAATAATGACTTAACCAGGTTTCCCAGCTGGAGGAGAATCTACTTCTAAGCTTGGTAGGTGAACGGTAACTCTCGAGATGACGTAGATTCGAATACCTGTCAGACCAACCAGATGTGATTTTCCGTAATCATTCCACGTGAATGCCGGGATGGTTTTTTAAATCCCTTCCTTCTACCTCTAATGACCTCGACGTCGATGAGACGTAAAATATTTAAAAAAAGACAAACTCCTGGTGTTTATCGTCTTCATGTTGGAAGACGCTAAAACAGTGGCAGTATTTCCTAATAAGAAGGTTATACTGTACATCAGCTAACTGGATCGCTCTTGAATAAGTACTTCTTTTTATGATGCAATACATGATTTCGTCCGTGGGCTGTTACCATGGAGAATGGTTATCCGTTGCCTTCCTCTGTCTATGTTCGCATGTGTTATTGCAAATGTTGATGACTGTGATATTGTATGTCTTCAGTATAGAGTGCGGTTCGTGTTGTATGAAATGAGAGATGAAGAAGGGAGAGAGTGAAATTGATCCATTCAGGCCCACTCTTCCGAAAGATACCAGGGAGGCCGCCATGCTTAACGTCCCCATGTGAAGGATGAATCACCATAAATGGAGCCGTTTTGGATTTAAACCAGGGCTTTGGCACACAATCTGGTGATTAGGAATTGTTCACCACCGCATCTCCTAGCCTGCCAGCCAAGTCATGATGATTAAAATTTCTTCTATCACACACACTTGAATCACCTAACCCCGTGTCAGCGTTTGACACCATTGCGGTACCACAACCAACCGAGCCGAAGGGGCAGGCTGAACCAAGTAGTACTAATGGAGAAAATTATTGAAAAATGTTATCCGTACCTGTGGCTACTTGCTGTGCCTAGATCCTCTGGCATTGCATATATAACTGAGCTGAATAATCCCTCAATTATACTTATTACAATAGTTAAACTAGGTATACTGAATTGTAGTAACTTCGTTACATAGGATCGTCCTCAATATGAGATGCCCAGAGGGCCCTAATTCTATACTACTTAACACGAACTGCTGCAGTCATTCGGTGTTAGCTGATTTTAGATAAGAAATTTATTCTGTCTAATTTAATATTACTGCGTTTTCCACATTATATTATTTGATTATTTTTTGATACTCATGAATCAATGCTTTGCTGCTCTACTCCATAAACATGATATATATATAACTGATAATCCAGTATGGATGATTAAGATGGATTTATGCTAGGAGTTCAATAAGTTACGTCTGGTTTCTGCTTAGCCACTACTTCTCATTGGCTGTCGTGAAGGCACCGTTAACCCAAGTCTTTAAATCCTCGTATAACTAGACCCTCTCTCTGATTTTGCTCGTTTTATTAGTAGATCATTCCTAACCCATTCCGTAGCTAATTTGTCACTCAGGTTTTGCTCCATAGGTATGCCTCACGTGGTAGTCATTTTTCTCAATCAGTGCACAGCTTTTGTATACTAATTTACAAAGAGGCTTCTGATGATAAAAAATAAATAAGCTGTTTACAGAATTTACTTCTTAAGCAGAAAAGGGACAGCATTGTTCATTGTCATGGGAAGCTAACGTGGCATCGGAAAATTCCATGTGAAAGAAAATCAGTCAGGCTTGTCTCGATCAATCATTTCTGTCACATTACTAGTATTGTATGTGCTAGCCGTCATCTAATTCACCAAAATAGACTCTGATCTTCTGATGTCAGTTATCGTTTTCCGATAATGTCAAATACCCATTTCTGAAAGAATATTTAGTCTTGTGTTTGGTCTAATTGTTGAATTTGTTGTGTAGAATTATTAAAAATGTTGAGCAGTTTATTGGTTAAGTGGGTAAAGGGGTGTCACTGAAGACGGTTAGATCCCCGGTTCGAATCCTGGAATCGGTTGGAATGTTTACCGTCTCTGTAGCTCTCTCTCTCTATAAAAAAAAAATTTCTCAGGCAAAGCTTTCCTTTGTTGATGTATTGTACGCTAGATCGATCCATGGTTCGGATTCCACGTAAAACTGTAGATTACCTTTAGCCTATATGATTACCGTGTTAGGCTAGGGTAGGCATAAAAGGGGTGAACTGCGCGGCAAATTGAAACTCTGTCACAACAATGTTACACGCATTTAATTTATTTAAAATATTTTTTAAGGTGCATTGAACAACTGAAAACTGATTATTCAGTCATAATAAATTTATTGTGACAATATGATGGAATTCAAATGTAGAAATGTTGACAAAAAGAGCTCAGTTTGTCTGCAATTCTTGGATTGTATCCAATGAAGTGTTGTAATGTTATAAGGCAAACTACAAAGGTATTCCCTACCAGCAAGGTCACTACAGCGCGTTCAGTTAAAAAACTAGCGGCCTGGTGGTTCAGTGGTCAAGCATCTGACTGAAGATCGAAAGGTCCCCGGTTTGAATCCCTGTCTCGGCAGGAATTTTCAAAGGCGCTTAAAGGTCGGGCCACACTAGACCGAACCGCACCTGGCCCGCACCGCACCGTCACTCGGCCGTGTGACGGCTCGCCCCCCTCGCGTCCACACTGGTCCGTAGCACGGCCGTGTGACGGACGGGTTCCTACTCGGTCTCCTTTAACGTATACACTTGACTGTTTCACGGAATTAATATTAAAAAATTACCTTAAAAGTGATTTCGGTATCGTAGCTGCGGCTACCACCCGTACTTTATTATAGAGTACTGTACTTTATAATCTACGAAGGTAATAAAGTACGTTAAAATACTTTTTTTATGTGACTCCTGTTATGTCCTAATTGTTTGATCTCTTATGCACAAAAATAGTATTCCAAAACTGTTTTAACAAATGGTCGTCACACTGTATTGAAAGATTTTCGTGTAATTCTATATAGTCACGATTAAATGTCAAGCGTCACTCACTTCACATTTTACGTGTTTGTTTTTGTTGAGGTTCCTTTCCGAGTCACTCAATATTTTTGATAACAAAAAAGAATAAGATTATTATACATTTTTATTTTAATGCAGACCGCAAAGATTCCGTAAAATAATAATAATTTCATGTGATCTAAAAATTCCAGTCACGGAGTTACTTATCGGCTGCGCAGTACACCTCTATCGTTATCACCTAATTTGAAAAGGAAAACTAAAGATTAACGTGAAATTCGTAGCACGGAGCGTCCTAGCATTTTAGCATTAACAAATCAAAGCTTTTCCAGAGGTGAATGTCAATTTTACGATCCATAAAAATTACATCTGAGACAGGGATTTGAACCCAATCGTACGCCATAACCTTCTGAGACAAATCTGGTTATAATCAAAAATTATTATTCAAAAATAATAAAATAAACGTACTTATCATTTATTTTTGCCATGCCAAAACACAAATGCACTTTACTATATGATTGAATACATATTTTCCAGTACATCTAGATTCAGATGCTTGTGGCGAGTGATTTGGGTACGGAAGATCCCCGGCTCAAAATTCGGATCTCGGGTGCAATTTTTACAGGCCTTAAAATCGACTTTCACCACTGGCAAATATTTGATTTGTTAATGCCAACATGGAAGTAGTCTACCCAGGGGCGTAGCTACTATGGGGCTAGACGGTGCAGGGCACCGGGGCCCTCACGCTCAGGGGGCCCCCAAGCATACCTGAAGGGGCCCCTAAGCGCACCTCTAGGGGCCCTGAAGCGCAGTTTCACGGCAAACTGGCGACCTTTTTTTTTTAAGGGCCCCCATCCTCAGTTCAGGCGGCCCCTGAAATCTGATGAACCTGAAGTGAGGCAGAAAAAAAAGGACACACTTCTAAAGCAATCAGTAACGTTCAAACAATATTTAGTCGTAAAAGACCGGAAATTTCCAAACTCTTTCTATACAGTTCTCTATATCGACCAGCCCGACAGCAGACCGACAACAGGCCGCACCGTCAAAATATAAACCAAATTTATCCGGGCCAACACACGGCCGAGTGACGGCCGACACGCGGTGTCGTTTGAACCCACTTCAATCGAGTGAGCGACAACAATAAGAAAAGTGACGGTGCGGTGCGGCTCGGGTGCGGTGCGGTCTAGTGTGGACCGACCTTCACGTCTGGCACAGCCTGCTGTGCAAAGTGAAGTACACCAGAACGCTTCCGTGGTTCGGATTCCATGTTAAACAGTAGGTCCCCTGTATCCGGCAGGATTGTCGGGTTAGGTTAAGGCGGCTACGATAGGGGCGGAATGTGCAGCCAGTAAAAACTCTATCTCCTGGTCATTACGACCACACGGAATCATTATTATAGATAAAAGACGTGGCTCAAGGTCAGTTTGCTCTATCCCTACTTCGTTGTCTTTATCCCTGCACGCGAAGAGAAGAGCTATTCGAATGCATGGACACAGTGGTCTGCACGGGAGTGGCTGGTGAGTTGAGGAGCGGGATAAATAGAACATGACCTTGAGCCGCCAGTTGAGGGTGCACAGGTAAACTAGTCAATATTCAAAGAAGAATCCCACACTGACATGTAAATCAAACTTGTTGAGCAATAATGCTGCTGTCGCCACTTAACCCAAGTCTGTTACGACTATACAGCTCGTCGACGTCGAAGTATTTAGATCCATGAGAAGAGTCGGGGAAGCGGGAGGAAATCTTCCATTACATTTTTGAAAGAATAGTGAATTCGAGGCACCACGGAAAATCGAAATCTAGATGGCTGTACAGTGGAACAAGCACCAGAAAGTGGCGTCCAAACTGCAAACATTCATTCCCCAACTTGTTGGGTTTTCGCAAGTTGACGAGAGTTCAGCGACAGAATATCAGCCTCACAGAACTTTTATTCGTAGTTATTGAATGGTTGAGAGATCTGAATGAAGTATTTGTAACAACTAGATTGCCAACAAAAGTATACACTCTGCTCCGTTTCTTTCATGTTGAATAGACTGCTTGAAATAGACTTGATCATTAATCAACTTGTAACATTGAAGTAGGGCATTGCTCCATGTCCTAGTGACATTTCAGTGCCTGTATTCTCCGAGTACGCAAATAAACTAAGGAACTAGCGCCATTTCAATATAACGTTAATGGTTTGAAGAACCACTCGTGCCAATGAAGCAGTCTTTTGACTATGGAAACCTAGCTACGTGTGGGTACAGTTTGATACAGCTTTCTCGAAATTTCACAGATTTTTTTTTTAGAACTTAAGCAGGACACGAATGTAACTTTAACTACTACTGAATAGTCACTTGAAGCTAAACGAAATTGCAACTGGACCATTTCTTTTCAAAGTCTGTGCACCTGACTTTGGGAATACCCTAAATAGTAAATGAATGTTGTTGGCAAAAATATTTGTTGTCTGTGTGGAAATTAAAATTTTAGGTGAAAGCTTACGAATCTAATGTGATCTTGAGGTTACTAATATACTGTGAAATTAACGTTATCTTACATGAAATTACGAATAACTGTAATAATATAAATTCTCATGAAGTTATTTACTTTTCATGTAACTAAAAATGTAACTAACCTTCTGTTTTAAGTAAGTTGGTGTTTGAGGCAACGTGTAAGTCTAACATGTAACTGCACAACGTGAATTAAACTTTTCTGACATAACTTACAAAACTATTAAATTATTACGCAAATGTTTAATGTCGATTAAAATTAAACTGATTCACGCCCTCCTCTTGAATGCAAAAAAATAATGAAAAACTATTACATACCGATGTCACCTGAAAATCATTGGAAAAAAATTATATCTTACAGTGAGCAAATAAGTAAATTCATATGGCCTTGTGACATAGTGACAGGAGTTTCGATTTGACGTGCATTCAGCCCGTGATATGGCTATACCTATAGTTTAAGGCGCTATCCGAACAACGGCACGTCTTGGCGTAGCTCATATTATCAAACACAGCTCTTAAAAATTCGTGGTCCCTAAGGGATTTGAATCTGGGGCTGGCACCCAAAATTATCGAAGCAAGCGCCTTAACCTCTGGGTCCAACTGGAATTTTATCTTGTAGCAGATTTACTTCAGGTTAAAATTTCTTTACAGAGATTAGTTGAGTAGAGGCATTTTTATGTGTAGCAGATGTCATAACGCATATAAAAGCCTTCTAATATTTTATTACGCAAACTTGTATCTGTATCCTTCTTTTTTTAAAAATAAAAGATAGAATTCAAAAACGGTTACTAATAATTATTAAAGTTTATCTTGCTACGAGATTACTTTCCTAGTTATTCTAATAGATGAGGACACGCTGAATACAGAATCAAGCTGAAGCTTTGTTTTTGCTCGCACTATAATTCAAGGATACCTTGTGTGCAAATGTTACTTTTCGTTATCAGAATAGGCTGATAGGCCAATTCAGGAGTACTCAATTATCGAAGACGAAAAGAGCGTTTGATAAAAAATTTGTACTCTAATTCTACTCTTATAATTGTAGTAAAAACACATTGAGAAATAAAACGATGCGTTCTACTTTGACGGAGTGACTTACTAACAACTTTTCAGTACACAATTTAACTGAGAATACTAGCTTTCGATCTCATCGTCCTTTAATCATTATTTTTGGGTCAGCGAAATTTATACTGTTGATTCTGCCCTCGCATTCTGGAGGACGGCGGTTCGAATCCCCATCCGTGCATCCAGATTTGGGTTTTCCATGGTTTCCCAAATCACTCCAGGCCAATGCCGGGATGCTTCCTTCAAAGGCCATGGCCGAATTCCTTCCCATTCCTTGCCCACCATCCTTTCCCGTCTATAAAGACCTCGCTGTTAGAGAGACGTTAAGCAGATAAAAAAAAATATACTGCTTATTTAGTGAGAAATTATTAAATAACCTATGTGTAATTGTAAGCTTATCTCCAGAATTTACCTTTTAGGACAACGGTGTATAGTGGTTGCCGTACTATTATTTCTTCGGTTAGTGGGGATCAATACCTCAGTGAGGGGCAAGGATCATCTTCAAACTACCTGCCCTAAAGTAAAGCCTGAGGTGGCAAATCGATTATATCTCTCAATAGACTCTGTCCATTACTCATATTCGTCTACAAATGAAGGGAAAAGCGGTGATCATTAAGGTTCGGTTTTTTATGACAAAAAAATAGAGAAATATGCAGGCAAATGTGACCTTAAAAATGGGTAAATATGACCTGAAATGACAAGATATGACCAAACATTTAAATTTACTATACATCATAACAAGCTCAATTATACATCGTTTATTTTATCCAGTAGTGTCGCTTTGATACAGAAAGCATAATTTGCTTCCGTGCTTAAATTGTTTTGTTGAAGTCACTTTAATTTCAGATAATTTA
The DNA here is from genome assembly GCA_031002005.1 of Vandiemenella viatica. Taxonomy (NCBI): domain Eukaryota; kingdom Metazoa; phylum Arthropoda; class Insecta; order Orthoptera; family Morabidae; genus Vandiemenella; species Vandiemenella viatica. Next base: position 336,162,830 of record CM061921.1, on the reverse strand, counting down.
CAGAATAGAACTCTTTCATCTGTACTAAAATATTCCTTTCTAAATTCCCTTACCTATCTTCGCACTTTCAGGAAATTTTATCTTCGGCTTGGCTATAGGTCTACTCACTGATTCAATGCAGATTTAACGATGACTGACGATATTTCATTGAGATATTGATTGACACTGATCGACACAGGCATGCTTCTGCTGCATTGTCGATATTAAAAGGCGGGCGGAACATTACGTTTAGAGAGTGACAATAATGTATAACTTTAATTCTTGAGTGGTGAATTCTGACCACAGTGAAAATTAGTTTTTTTTCCTCCACCTGTATAGCAGAAGTACAGTTCTGTGATTAATTATTAATTTTTTCTCATCTATATCTAGTGAATTCCCGGTAGCCTACTATTAAAAAACTACCAGATTTTTCCTCAAAATATGACCATAAATATTATCGAAATATGACCAAAACTAGGCATATGGTCTGAATATACATTTAAATACAATCAGAAACGCTGAATTAGTGTTTAACTCAGCATTTCAGCTCAAAAAGAAGGCAGGGAGAAAATATGACTTTTCATAAAAATCCGAAACCTAGTGATCATTGTCTTATATTTGCTACTACGTACGGGATTACTTCCAGCTTTTTAAATCTAATAAAGGATGAAAAAAGTTATATTCTCAGTTGTGAATTCGCTCGACAGCTGACAATGCACAGAAAAACTTCTTCCCGCAAAGTTTCTGTATTATCTTCCTCACTCCAGTTGGACTTTACCGAAACATTTTTCACTTTCTAAAATCTCTTTTACTAAAAAAAATATTAAATCAAGTTGTAACTGAATATACATTGTCTTTTAACGCTCTGTTTTCTGACATCTCCTTGAGCCAATAAATCTTTGGATATAAAACGACTGACAACCACTACTTTAATATATATATAATTCGGTATTATCCGGACTGTTTTAGAATAATTTTTAGCTGTGAGAAATGGATATATGAGAAAGGTTACCTGCAAATAATTAATTGTTTATGAACATACTGGATTTTATAGGCTCATCCACTTACATTCATTTTAAATAACAGATTGAGGCCAGCATCGACCTTAATGCAGTATATACCACCATTCTACATGTACATCTAGATCTATGCTCTGCAATTCACAAATATTGTGGGTGGCAGAGGGTGCTAAGCATCAATCTGTGCATTCCAATCCAAAACAGAACGAGGAAAGAAAGAATATATAAAAGAATCAGTACGGCATCTTATTTCTCTAATCTTATCCCTCCAGTCATTGCGACCCAAATAGGTTGGCGGAAGAAGTACCTCATTTAACTCATAAATTAAAGATTTATTGCAAATTCTCCAACGAAAACGACGTCGTCTGTCCGCCAAACAATCCCAGCCAATCCCATGTATCAGCTCTGTGACACTTTCATAGGGACTGTAACTGGCAGCCACGAAACGAGCGGCTCTCCTCTGTACTTTCTCTAACGTGTCAATCAATACCTTGCGATACGGATCCCAAACTCCACAACAGTAATCCAAATGCGGATACACTAGTGTTTTGTACGCTATTTCCTTTGTATGAGCATTACAACTTCTCAATATACGACCTATGAATCGTAGTTTACAATTAGCTTTGCCTACGACGGAAGTAATGTGCAAGTCCCATTTCATGTTGCTTTGTACTGTTACGCCTAGATACTACAGGGGATCCACCGTGTCTACAACTGAATTGTTAACTTTGTACTCATGAGCAAACGAAGATTTTTTATTACTTATTACTTATTTGCAGTTAAGTGTAAGCTGACATTTATGGCATCATTTCGAAATAACATACATTTCTAAACAATCATCAGAGCACCTTACTTCCTATAGATAAGTGTATCATCCGCAAACAATCGCATTCTGCAATTAACGTTGTCACTGAGACCGTTTATAATAATTAGGAAAAGAAGTGGTCCTATTAAATTTCCTTGAAGAAAGCCAGAAGTAACATCCAGCCTGGAAGAGACTTCCCCGTTAACAACGACATACTGTGACCGACCAGTTACAAAATCGCGTATCCACTCGCAAATCTGATTCGATATACCGTATACTCGAGTCTTCGCTAAAAGTTGGTTGTGTGGTACAGAGTCAAACGCTTTCTGAAAATCCAAGAAAATTGCATCAACTTGTGAACCTGCATCGATAACTTTCATTACGTCATGCGAAAATAGGGCCAGTTGCGTTTCACATGATCTGCTCTTCCGAAATCCGTGATGGTTTGCTGTAAGTAACTCGTTTATGTCTAGAAACTTCATAACGTTAGAGCATATGACATGCTCCAGAATTCTACTGTAAACAGATGTTAAAGATATGGGTCGATAATTCCTAGGATCTCTCCGACCTCTTTTCTTGAAAACAGGAATCACCTGCGCTATTTTACAGTCAGAAGATACTTTTCCTTCTTCTAAAGATTTACGAGCCGAAGGCCGCCGGTTCGAATCCGGCCGCGGGCATGGATGTTTAAGTGTTGTGTGTCTGTGTGAATGTCCTGTCCGTCCTGTGGCGTCTATACATTGAAAGCAATTATATACCTTGAGCTGGCTGTATGGCCTCCGTTGCCGAATGCCATTAAAAAAAAAAAAAAAAAAAAAAAAAAAAAAAAAAAAAAAAAAAAAAAAAAAAAAAAAAAAAAAGATTTACGAAATATATCTGACAGAAATGGTTCTATTTCATCCGCGTGTTCTGAGAATACTCTTACACTTCGGGACCCGTCGCTTTCCCCCACTTCAGGAGCTTTAATTGTTTTATAATATCTACACTATCGGTTTGTACTGGATCCATCTCAATATCTACACGCCGTGGAAAAGCGGGAATGTTTTCCATGTTTTCATCAGTGAAAGAATTTTTAAATTCGTTGTTAAATACGGTAGCCTTGTCGCGGCTGTCATCAACTTCCCGACCGTCTTGTAGTAGAACTGGCATATTGTTGTCACTACCACAAACTTTTTTTCACATACGACCAAAATTTCTTCGGGTTTTCGTTGAGCCAAAAGGAAAGGGAATTGCAACGAAAGTCATTAAAGGCCTCGCGCATCTCATTCTTAACATGGCCTCTTGTCTCACTCAACTTTTCAAAATCACGCCTATACATCGTCCTTCTTGAGCGTGCATGTATTTTCCTTTGCGTTTTAAGTAATGTTTTAACTTCACGTGTATACCACGGGGGATCGTTCCCATCCCTGATTATCCTTTTCGGTATATGTAAGTCCATACCTTCTCTGAATATACGCATGAATCGAAGCCACATCTCTTTAACCGAGTCTCTTGCTACTATAAAGGTAAGGTAATTATCCCTCAAAAACGTTCTTAATCACTCTTTCGGGGCCTTTTCGAACCTGTTAACGATCCTTTCTTTTATCTTTCTGCGCGTGGCTGTTAATTTTACTCTAGGAATTACAGCTTTATGATCACTTATTCCCGTGGTGGTAGAAACGTCCATGAATAATTCAGGCCTATTTGTAACGAGAATATCTCAAATGTTTTCGTTGTCGTTGTGGCACCGCGTTGATTCAGTGACGAGCTGCTCAAGATGAAGATCTGAGAAAAGGTCAAGTATAATTTCATAGGATGTTTTATTCCTGCCACCAGTAACGTGGACTTAATTAGTCCAGTCGATATACGGAAAGTTGAAGCCACATCGTAGTATTATTGCATGATCCGGAAATTGACGAGTTAAATTACTTACATCATTCCTTAAGGCCTCAGAAATAGTTACATCTGCATCTGGTGGACGATAGAAAGACCCTATTACAAGTTTTGTCCTAGCTACGTTGAGTCTAATCCATAGGATTTCACATACTGTATCGATATCTATTTTGTTACACGACAGGTGTTTATTAACAGCTCCATTAGAATGCAACCTATCCTTACGGAAAACGTTCATGCTATTTTTAAAAATTTCTGCTGAACTTATATCCAGTTTTAACCAGCTTTCAGTACCTAATACAATACCTGCTTGTATGCTACCAATAACGCTTTCGAGTTCAGGCTCCTTGTTACAAACACTTCTACAGTTAATAACGAGTACTTTTAACGGTCGAGATTGATTTACGCTACTCTTAACATACGGTGTCGAATTTAATTGGGCTGCCCGTAACTGTAATCCGTCTTCCTCTCTCAGCTTAAAACATCCCCCAATGCACTCCAGACGGCCCCTGCTACCCGTGTAGCCGATTCACGTGTGTAGTGCAAACCTGATCTATCCAAGGGGACCCTAGACAATTCGACCCCAGGGGAAGATCTAGGAATCTGCAGCCATGATTATCGCCGAAGTCTCTGGCTTAGACCAACGACTCGTCTTTGAACTAGAGGTCAACAGTCGGTTCTATCGACAATGCTGCAGATAGCTAACTCAGCCGAAATCTTGCGGTCATCAGCCACAGAGTTTCACCCTTCGAGCAAGCCGCCGGAAGGACTAGAGGATACTCTCCGACCCAAGGCAGCAATCATCATTGGTGGTGACATGAGCTACAATCTGCAGCTGGCTACACCTCGTCCGTTCAAAGGCATCCGGGATGGCCTGTTCCACGTCCTTGATCAGACCTTTCGGAATGCACAATGAATGGATATTGGATTTCATCCCTGAGCTATTCGCCATTTCCCTAAGGGGATTAATAAACCACCCAACGTTGGAGCTACAAAATATCAAACACAAACGTGTCAACTGGTCTTGGTAAGCACTTTCTAAGTAGGTTTTACTTTACGACCGTGAGAGTAGAACTTCAGAAACCGTCTGAGTTGTATGCATGACTGTGTTAGTGACATATCCCTGCTGGTGTAAGCAATTCAAAACAAGTGCATTTTTTGTTTCTATTTTTTCCATAAAAAGGATAGAGTCATACAGGTCTGTGTATATGTTAGCCAAGATAGTTTTTTATTACTTCAAATAGATTTTTGGTTAGTCAAGTTAGTTTTTCCTTTTACGCACCTTCTAATTTGTGATAAATTCTTGAAGTATGAATATGAGTCTTATTCTGTTACCTAATTTTAATATTTGAATTTTTATGTTTGTCGATTGGCATATATAGAGGAGGGAGTTTTCCGTAAATTTTGAGTAATTTATGCAGGTAAGAGTAAGTACGGGTTCTTTGAATTTGAGAAGAAAGATTCCTGATGTATAGTCATTATACCATACATACCACCGCGGTGATTCCATATTGGATACTGTATATTTGATCTCCGTGCGTGACCAGTATATTTTGAACATGATTTTTTTTTGGTGGTTATGGTGATTCTACATAAAATCAATTTGTTATTGGATACCCTCTATAGCAAATTCTATATTGTTGTGGATTTCATTTTAAAGTTTCTTCTAATTCATGAAGAGGATGACATTTGGTTTCTAGATGAATACGGGTGTATGTAATTAATGAAGATATTCTACCTAATTATTTTGACGTGTTACTCTCGTATGCTTTATATATAGGAATATCCATTGAAGCAGAACTAGTGTTGTGATCAGGTATCACTGTTTCTTTGGTGCATTTATATGAAAGTATGTTTTGATTTTTGTGTGTGTGTGTGTCATGTTAATAGTTTAGTTGTTAGGGATTTTGGATCAGTTATTAACTACATCAACAGATCAGACTGTTATGGAGCAAGGGATTTGTATATTTCTCATATTCTTAGATCAAGTGTGCTTGGTGAAAGCTGATATCAAAATAAAAAATTAGTACATTCTAATTAACTTATTTCGGATATAGCTGATACGGACGTTCTTCCGATATTGTATGATTAGTAACGGGAAAATGCTTTGAAATGTTATGTCAGAATTTCTCCTTATGTCCCTGACATGCAATATTTAATTTGTTTCTGGGAAACAGATATGCCCCATACAGAATAATAATCCACGTACGTGTTACATGAACAACTGTAATAGCATTTAACAAACGCTCTGTAAATTACAGGCAAATTGGCGCGATGATATTTTTAACCATTTAGGGAGTGTCTGTTGTTTCATATGATCTGATTGGTGTGTAACTGAACTGATAACCTTTTTCTCTTCGAATGGTGACTCTCCATTTAGCGTCACTACTTAAAGATTAAACAGCTTTCGGCTCCAGCCCAAAAAGATACATTAGTTACATCCTCTTCAGACGAATGTTTTTTACTAGAAAATTTACTAGTCCGGCAACGTTGAAATGTAAGATTGAATGTTTAACTGGCAGTTAGTCTTCAGTTTTTATTTATTTATGAAAATACGTGGAAGACCATTGCCAATTAGAACAATTATAAGGCAGTGTTTTCACACGCAGTTGTGTCTAACCTCTAATCTCGTCTTCCGTGTAAAAACTTCTCTCACTGTCTTAAATTAAGTAAATGTTGAAAAGCCTTAATGACATAAGTTTCAAATTACCAAGTACCCCGGCTTCTGTCTTGGATAATGTTTACACTGTAATCCGAACTGTTAAAGGAGGTCTACACTTTAATGTGGAACGCTGTTAACGTAATTCACATAACCAAAGAAAGATTTGCAAAATGTTAAGGATGATTTGAAGGGCTTAAAAAATCCAGTTGAGACCATTATTTGAATTTCTCAGTTTCCAGGCAGACATTTTCTCTCCGGGTCATAGGCTACTGATTGTTACAAATTACTTGCCTCCATCCACTGGTTTAGAATCGGCTGGTCTGACTCTTGAATCTTTGCTGCTCGTGTTAGCGCAGGGTCGGGCAGGATCAATCCTTCTCTAGCCTCTGGCACCAGCTAGCAGTAGAAGTCTTTTAGAATGTGTGTGATACTTGATTACTAAAAACGAAGAAATTCCAGCAATGCAACTATATGAAGAAAGCAAATTGTGATTTTTAGATGGTCTATTTTTTCAGAGAAAATATGAAATATTGTGGTAATTACATAAACAACATTCAACATTCACTGCTTAAAACAAATATTACCTCACACTACTGGAAAGCACCAACTATCAACCAACGGCGATTTTAATTATGTAATGTTTCTCCAGAACGGTCCTGAAGCAAGGAGCGGTGAAGCATATCTCGTTAATTGGGAGGTCTAATTAATCCTGGCACGAGTTGATATGTGGTTTAACTCGCACGAACAACGCCAACGAGTTTACGCTCATCTGTATTAAATAATTATTGCTGATGACTACGGATCTTTTTGGAGAATGTTGTATGTACTTCCATAAAATGTTTACCGCATTATTTCATATCTTAAAGTAACGCTAATATTACACATATTTCTTCATAATTAAATAACTTGACAATTGTATACAAATGCCAATCACTCTTGATTGTAAAGAGCTTCCTCTCTGTAGTTTGCGAAGGTACAGACCATGAAACAAAAATTGTTACAAAAACGTTGGGTAAACGAAAATGACAAATTGCCCTTAACTTTACTGTGAACATTTTAGAAAACCAAACAATGACCGAAGCAAAAAACAAAATTCTCAAAATTATTCTACAAATGGTATTTACTACACTCGGAATGTTTTTAAATATTAATAAAAACAACTGAAAGGTTTTAATACAGTTTTGGATATAACAAACAGCGAGTAAAAACAGGGCAGCCAATACTGCAGCATTAAATAATATTTTAGAATTTATCAGTTAAACATAAAAACAATTAAAACCATTACACTCATGTTTGTACGAATCTACAATAGCTTTACATCTTATATAAATAGAACTTATCCATTTTTCTCCAATAATGTTTCATAATCGTTGGTAAACGTTCTTCTCTTTATCTTCACCGAGTCAATTAAAACATGAGTTACTTAAAGGTAACATCATTGCTACGTTACAACTGGTCACAAGTAACCTCCATTAATTTGAATTGGAGAAATTATAACTGAAATACGAAAAAACACCAATAAATTCTTAGTTTTCCTATATTAAAAAAAAAAAAAAAAAAAAAAAAAAAAACGGTAACGAATAAACTTCTCGACATTGATATACGATTACAACTCCAGGATTTCAAGCAACGAGAGAGTCAAACAATGCCATATGATTCAAACTATTTCAATTCATTTGTTTTGGATGCATAAAATGAAGCAGCTGATTTAAAGCCGACAGAGAATAAGGCAGGTAGGGCCAAAGTAACGAGATGCCGAGAGCGTTCATTGTATTCGAAAGGAATGTATATCTATGTCTCGCATCCCAGTTAATGGTTAACCAAATCAAGTTCATTCGTTTGCTGGATGACCTGAGTTACGAGCAAAAGCACCGACAAAAACTAAAACGACATTTTTATGGTCACGTTGCCAGCCTGCCAAAGAACTATTTTTTTATACACGCATAAATTCAGGTCATCGAATAAATAAAACAGTGATTTTAAGATGTAACATCTGTTACACTGCAATAAAGTACAAAAAAGTATAAAAGAAAAAACGAATATCGTTAAATAACAATAAGAAAAGAACCTTACGGTTTCAAGTGATGGAAAAAAGTTACCTTGTTGTTTTAGAAATGTGCGACGTAAAGGTAACAGGATGTTACTATTGTGCATCAGATGGGTTAAAATTTCACTATGGCTGCTAGATAATAATTTTGGAACACATGCTGTTAGACCATCTGGAAACTATGGAAACTTTTTTTTTTTTTGCTTATGGCTTTACGCCTTGTTGACGTCGAGGTCATTAGAGGAGGGAAAGAACTGGGGGCAAGGAATGGGAAGGAATTCGGCCATGTAATTTTGAAAGAAGCATCTCGGCATTAGTCTGTAGCGATCTGGGAAAAACATGGAAAACCCAAATCAGGATGCTCGAACGGGGATTCGATCCTGCGTTCTCCCGAACGTGATGCAAGAACGTACCCGCTCACCCACCACGCTCGGTCATCTCGTAACATCTGTATTTTACAACAATATTGTCAAAATTGTCTGAATCGACAGTCATTAGATATGAATATTGAATGTAGAGCTTGCTTTTATAGCGGAAAGTAATTACACATCCCTTCTTCCCCCCCCCCCCTCCCACCTCTTCTGGGCCGTAATGAGATGTAGCGTCGTTAGAAACGTGCAGCTTTTTTTACGGCTCGTCGACAGCGAGGTCATTAGAGCCAGAACGCTGGCCAGAAGTTTCTTGTCCTCACACAAAACCCCAGAAATCCGTTGAACTACTTCTAACAAGGGGGACCACGACCTCCGGCCAACCGAATTCAATGAGCTTAAACATGGTGGCTGGGACCCACCCAAAACCCAATCCTGTAAAGGGATTTAGTGCAACGCTAATGCTGGTCACTGTTCGCAGCGCTGTATCACTTTCGTAATGCGGAGAATGGAAAGTTATTGAAGACATGCGTTATTTTCATAAACATATGCATGGTTCGATTCCCTGTTCGCTCCGAATTGGCGGCTCAATGTCATGTTTCCAGGTCCCACTCCTCACCTCAGTACCCCCTCCCTTCCTTCCTCTCCTAGTTAAATGATGCGTCGAGGTATTCGAGTGGCAAATTTGCCCTTAGCATGTAGGAATAAGGGCAGGGAGTGGGGGCAGAGAAGACTGACCTTGAGGCGCCTCTGGTAACTGAACGCACTATAATGTAACGTGGTTCGCTTTCTGGTGGTAGCGATTAAGATTTTGTGGTCGAAGGTTCAGAGTTCGAGTCCATTCTTACTTAATATTTATAACGTCATTTTCTACAAATATTCTCATGAAGAAGTACACAGCATCAGTTAATTGTAGTTTTTTTTCTGTCACAGACACAGGAATGTACAGAATTGCGCTTGTTGACGACTTGCTAATCCATGATCGTGTTTTATGTAACAGCAGGTGTAGTAATTAATGTAATTATTCACAGATTCCTATCCGTACATTATGCATGCAGTTAAATTATAGATTAATAAGATAATGCACGAACATATACCAAAACTCAAATTTTATTTCCAGAGGGCGAGAAGGGGCGAGGTTCTCCTTACTAGCCTCCACTTAGGGCACTGGTACACAGCTTTATTCTTCGTGGTGGGGATCTACCGGCATGTCGTGCCGTGGCGTACCTTTGAAGTTTCGTCATATTTTAACAGGCTGTTTATTATTTTTTGTTTTAAGCGTATATGTCCACTTAGCTAACGGTCAGTACCTTATTTTAATCAATGACATTGGCAAAGCGGTTAAGAATTTAAATTTCTGTGTATTGGCTGGTCTATCCCAAAAATTTTGGACAGTTTTCAAGATTGACGACATTCCGTTTTACAGCTACCTACCCAAATATATATTTATAGCTGGTTTTAGTTTTAAATGTCTTATATTATGATCGTGTTTTAAAACCTGGTTGGGCCTTTACAGCCAGCCAGACATTTTGTTGTTGTAATGTGTTTTAGATATCTTTGGCCCTTTCATAGTATTGTGGCCTATTAGCAGCTAACGTATTACAATCTTATCTTAGTTTAATGTCTTTACGGCCGACCTCTGTACAGTCGGTCATACAGTCAGGATTTAGGATTCGATTTAGTCACGTTGCCACACTAGTTCCTTGTTAGAGAGCTGTCGACACGTCCTAAGGCCCCAACAACAACATCAATTTTCAGTCCACACAGAAAATATACTGATCAGCAAGAACATTATGACCTCCTACCTAATAGCCAGTATAGCTGCGATTGGCACGGATAACAGCGGCGACGAGGCCTTGGTAGGTGGCTGGAGGGAGTTGGCATCACATATGCACATTCAAATCACCTATTTCCCGTAAATTTCTGGGAGGGGGGGGGGGGGCGATGAGCTCTGACGCCACGTTTAATCACATCCCAGATGTGTTCTATCGGGTTCCGATATGGCGAGTTAGTGGGGGGGGGGGGGGGCAGCACATCAATTAAAACTCACCACTGTGTTCCTCGAACCACTCCATCACACTCCTGGCCTCGTGGCATGGCGCATTATCTTGTTGAAAAATGCCACTGCCAGTGGGAAACATGGTCGTCATTAAGGGGTATACGGCTATTGCACCATACCATACAGCCAGATCCAGTTTCTTGTTTCATTCTGAGTGTATATTATTCAATTTCCGTAGTACACCAAACTATCAGACATAAAGTTGAATGTTTTGAAGCCTACATTAGGTTATGCGGGTTGAGGAATATCAGATGAGTTGTTGCATTGCTGGCGACATCTGTTTCAATTAAAACGATAAAGCAATTCAGAGTTTGCTGTACACAGTGTTTAACACAAGTCATTGCTGCTAGTGTAACTCATCCTGTAACGAATTACTGTATAGGGTCCATCCTCTATCGAATTGTAAATAAACTGAGCTATGATACGGCCGAAGGCAAAGTAAACTTTTACTATCAAGAATGTATCTTAGTGTTGACGCTTTGGAATTAATGTACGGTGAACCCTATAACCCTGCGTGTCTACTCGCATTGTAAAATCATTCTTGTATACATTTAATGTCTTTTTATTACTCCTTTGAGGTGATCAATTTTTGTAAAGTCGCATTAAGATCAGAATATAACGTTTTATTCGATTTTCAGGATTTTACGGCCTCTGTTGCAGGGAAAGGTGTTTATTTCGAATTTTTGATTGTTTATGACTACCTAAAATTAAATACACCTTTGTCTGTTGGCCATATGTTCTTTTTTAAGAAACAAATTGGTCAGGTTACGACCCATGTCTAGCTCGTACCGCTATGCTTTGTAAATTCACACCTCTTCCACAATTAGTTAATAACAATAATTAAAATTAACGGCTCTAAACCCATCCCATTACAACATATAAGGTCTGTGTAAAAGAAAAATGTAGCCATTTCCAGCCGCAGTCCTGTCTGGCGTGTGCGAATACGCCACCCGGCATTATCGACTTGATGCGCCCGAGCCTGGTGCGTGAGCCGTAATGCTCGGTCTTAGTATTCATGAGGACATGGGTTCAAATGCCCCACAAGCCATGCAGATTTCGGATTTCCCTGGTTTCCTGAAATCACACAGGCGAATGCCGGGTTGGTTCCGTTCCTTGTTTTCCAGCCAATTCCTGCCTCTAATGACCTCGATGTCGACGAGAAGAAAAGCGATAAATAACTAAAAGACCAGCAACCGGTGCCTCCTACGGCGAGTCTGAAGAAGCTATCGTCTTCTGTGACTAGTCAAGATTCTGTGTGTAGGATGTTGGCGATTGCATTTTGGTTTCATGAATACCGGAGCACAGTTTCAGGAAGTGTGTGTTCGACTTTGCCACTAGCATCACGAGAGATGCGCAATTGTTTGGCGAGCTTCTGTTTACCAGCGACACTTTCAACTTCCAAGCGCGCAGAGTACAGTGGCCGTTCCTCATTGATGAGGTTCTTCTACCACTGATGCGCCGAAGAGAAGCTTCCACATTTCAGCAGGTCAACGTCCGTCCACAAGTTTCAGCATAGCACTGATTCACGTTTCTCTCACACCAGCGGATACCCAATTATATCCATGTTCCACCCATTCGCTTGGTGATCGAAATGTCTGGGATATGGTCGGTCGACGTCCTCCCTACCACGCTACAATAGATCAGATCTGACAACCCTTGTGGTCTTCGCTAGTTTTTCAGACGGATAAAAATACAGTTTGGACGACGTGCTATGTCGTCTTGATCACGTATGTACGCTCTTCAAAAAGTCTCCTCCATTCCCACAGCTCTTGTTACAACTCAAAGTACCACTATAGTGGATATATTTTAATTCTTTTAGTTTTTTAAAGTGAGACTTTTATTCTATCGCCTCAAATTTTTCCGTTCATCTATCGCATGTCGCATTTCAGCCGGCCAGGCGCATGCGCGGAGGTATGACGTGACCTAGTGCGGAGGCCTCATGTCCGTTAACACTCACAAGGGGAGGTTTTTCAGTGTGGAAATCGCAATCGCAGAACAAACAAGTCTGGGAAATAGCACGTCACCTCTGGTTTCTCACCCTAAAGCAGTTCTGCCTGGTGGGCCTCCGTTTAAGAGAAATCGGGGATTAAAAAGTGCTTAAATTGTATGTAAATGAGCTATACGGAAGAACGTTAACTTGTAACGTATATTTAGCCGTGCTCGTTGAGGCGGTATGATCGGATGCGGTGGGTCTAAGATTCGATCCCCTCACCCACGAATGTTTTTTTTTTTTCTATTTATATTTTTTTATTGCTATTCTATGTTGTAGCATTAAAAATTGTTTTGAAAAAATTCTACAATTTTTTTTTTATTTTCCTTTGACAAATACGCAAATATTAGGATAGTACCACCGAAATATACGCATTTATGTCAGCCATGTGATGTGTATTTCTATCATCAGGTGAAAATACTAATAAAAAAGCTTCAAAATGCGCCGGAACTGTTGCAAGATAACCGTGCAATATCTTCACGTGAAGATGCTATTAAGATATATTATCTTATTCACCAAATTTTGCGAGCGCTGGTATTTTATGACATGATAAGATATTCCTGTTATGGTCCAAAATTAACAAATAAAAGGCCGAAATTTACAAATGTTAACGAAACCTGCTTTCCTAAATCAATAATAAATACTGTATGTAACTGTCGAAACATATCCTTCATAAAATTTTCCTGGTGTGCACATAATTTTTGTTTCAAATGTTTTTATGATTTATACCATTCTAATATTTGCGTATTTGTCAAAGGAAAATATTTTTTTTTAGATTTTGTTTCAAAACTAATTTTTAATGATACAAGAAGGAATGGCAATAAAAAAAATAGAAAAATAATTTTGGTGTTGGTGGGATGGAACTTTGAACCCATTGCATCTGATCACTCCGCCTTAACGATCACGGCTAAATATACATTATAAACTAACGGTCTTCCGTAAAAGTATAGCTCGTTTACATACAATTTAAGCACTTTTTTTAATTCCCGATTTCTCTTAAACGGAGGCCCACCAGGCAGAACAGATTTAGGGCGAGAAACCAGAGGTGACGTGCTATTTCCCAGACTTGTTCATTCTACGATTGCGATTTTCACACTGAAAACCTCTCCTAGTCAGTTGAGATCTGTCTGGGGTCGACTACAATTGAACTGAAGCAAGGTAATCGGCAACTGACGGGTGCTTTCTAATCTTCTCTTCCGAAAACAGGAAGTATTATTTCTTCGTCCATCTATCGCATGTCGCATTACAGCCGGGATAAAGTGAAAGGTGCTCGGCAGAGCAGCCAAGGTCAATATGGCGCCGCCCATAGCTCGCATCAGTTGATCGTTTAGCAATCACATTCTATCTTATTCGTGCGATTGTATTTATTATGTATTCCGTACTCTAATACATAGATTGAAATTAAAATTTATATTTGGATATCTTGTTTATTATTGATTTCCCATTTTCCAATTATTAAGTTAAGATTAAGAACGCAATTTTAATGCCGTAAATCGAGTAATTTTCCGAAAATTTTCAGTTAAATGTTTAAGGGGGTAGGTACTCTTATCAGGTTTCAAAAAAATGTTTTTGTTTTTATTATTCACAAAAACAGTTTATAGTTTTGGCTTCATTTTAGTGAAAAAATTATTTCAATATCTTTAACAGTGTGGGAATTATGTGTGATTAAGCAATGCCCTGCACGATTGACAGCCATTTAAATCTTACAGCCCTTGAAGGTGATCCAAATCTTTAACCTTAAATATCTCAAAACAGCAATTCATCAAACGGTTTAAAAGATAACTTTTTTCCATATGCATAGATCTTTTTCAAATTTGCAGGACATGTTCTACATACTAAGTACTACAATCTGAACCATTATTGTTTATGCAGCTTTTCCCAACTAAAAAATATGCTTTTATATTTAAGCAAAAAAAGCAAAAAAAATTAATTTCTTGACAAAAAAATTATTAATAAAAATATAGAGTTAAATATGTTATATTATAGGTTCAAATTGTTGCCGTGATATTAGTTTACAATATTAAAAGAACATTTCAGAAAAATTCAAATACTATGCCTTTTACCTTTAAAACCCTTTACAACAATATATTTTTCACTGTCAATTTGGATGGTACATTATCCTATTGTTAAACAATATTTTTATTTTAAAAATCAATTTTTGTATCTAGCTATAACAGTTCTTTGGAGCTATGAAATTTGAACCCTCAAATTTAAATAGATTTGGAGAAAATGACATCTCAACTTTATCAAATATTTGTATGTGTTAGGTGTACATACCCCCTTAAAAATGTTTCACTTGCTTCGTGGTTTCATAAAACCACACAGTTGGTTTTTTTATTTAACTTAACAATGTCTGAGCCCGGTGGCGTACATACATGCGAGAAAACGCTGGTTCAACAGAGCGTAAACTGCCAGCCGTCAGGTCAGCAAATATGCCGCGCGTGGCTGAAATCTCACAGGCGGCTTAGTTCACCTTGCAGCGAGCAACTAGCTTGTATCTGATCCTCGGAAGCGGCAGGCACTGCCACGGATCATCTATAGATCGATCGCCGCTAGTAACCGTCAATTCTCGTTCGACTATATGTCGTAGAATATTTTTTCTTTCTAAAACTCAGCCTTTTGTCGCATTACGTCGCGTGGAGACCGTAGATGTATTTTTACTTGTAACTGAACCATTAAGTATGTTGCAATAGCGGCTTCAGTGCTTTATTCGGCTAGAGAATAAAAACCCGTATGATTCTCCGTTCCCAGGCAGCCCAAAGTTTAGGTGTCAGAAATATCAGAAGAAGAATCCCAGTATAGCAGAAGAAGAAATGCTTCGCAAGTCTAAGGGAAACATACATTTATTACACCGCAAACTGTCATCCAGCACCTCAGCTACTCTCTGTCCTGTAGTTTAGATGGCGTACTCCTATTTTGTGGGAGATACACAGTCAAATGAGAATGTCAGTAAACTAGTAGGCTGCTTAATTTATTTATTAATTATGTGTACTGTGCACAAACTAAGATTCGCCACCAACGTACTGTGCGTTCCTGAAATCGGTAGCGGAGCGGAAACGTTTGGTCAGCAGTCTATTGTTGTCAAGGAATGGGAAGGAATTAGGCCATAGCCAACATTCGCATGGAGAAATTTAGAAAAACCGTTGAAAATGGTAATATGGGTGGTTGCAAAACATCGAGCCTGGATTTAGAAGCGGTCCAATTACGCTCAACTTCTAAAGAAGTAGATGTTTCTTCCTTTAAGATAACTTACTGAGACCATCCATTCTAGATATCTTGTATCCAATCACAAATTATTTCCGATTTTCCGCACGCTTGGATCTTCATTAGGGGTGGCTGTGTGGAACAATGTCGAAAGCTTTACGGAAATTCAGAAAAAAAAAACAGGTGATCTTGCGATACTTAATCAGCAACTTCATCACGTCTTGAGAAAATGTTGGCTTTGAACAATTAATTTGTTGCCATCTAAGAATTTCATAATGATCGAACATTTGATGTGCTAGAAAATTCTACTGCTCACAGATGTCAGAGAGACCAAACGGTAGTTTGCGCTGTCTTTTCAGCCTCCATTCTTGAAAACGAGAATAACCTGAGTGATTCAGTGGGAAGTTATTTTCTCCTCGTTCAACGGTTTACGGTATATGTCAATCAGGAAGGGTCCGATTTCTGTCAAAAACTCTAAAATAACTCTTTCTGTGGTACCGTCGGGAGACGTTGGTTTTCCTCTTTAGTTGTTTTGAATTTCTAACTAATCCATGCCTAGCTCTAGACGGCGTGGAAATATCGGTATAGCATCTGTACTTTCTTTGACGAGTGAAGAGATACACAGCATTGTGTCATATTACCATAATTTTGCTATTATTCTGATGTGTGCAAAGAATTTAAATAATGATGAATTTTTGTGCAGCTTTATGTGTCACCTACTCACAAATCACCTGTTCACAAATAAAAAATTCTGTTCAGGAAGAAATGAACCGTTGAGCAGTTCTGATCTTTGAACTTAATGTGAGACGAATACTGCAAACCTACACCAAAAATAATTTTGTTGCATTTGAAATGATCCAGATCGTCGCAACAAATGTTCATTTGACAGCGCTTCTAATAATTTGTTGTCAAACATCAAGATAAGCAAATTGTAGAAAATATTTGTGTCGATAAGCTATTTGAAAATAAGATTACTAAGCTTTTTTTCATATGTCTAAGATGTCTTCTGTTTTAGTGTTTATTTATAACGATTACGTGTTAAAACCAGAAGATTTTAAAAATTATATTCGTTAATGTGATAATTGTTTAAAACATATCACCAACAAGTAAAGAAACTCTAGAGGTTAGTTAGATTTCTGTGGGCACCAGAAAAATAACTGGGGAGTAATTAGGTATTGAGATCAGTAAACTTTAACGATTTGCGACAGATTTCTTCTATGGTTATGCCAAACTAGGGAGCATGATTGAACATATTTAGCGCTTTTCTTCTTTTCCCAAAATCTGTTACACCTATCAAACTTATGGGTTCATCATTTAAATCTCCAGGCATTCACATGTGGAACGATACTGTAAGCCAATTTCAAGTTTTTTGGAGTTATGTATCTTTTTAACGATTGATATAACTGAGTAAAATCTGCTGGAGGAATGACTGTCACCGGCTTCATAGGATCCTTGTAAACTTTTTGCTGCCGTGTTTCTGAAATTTCATACTCTACAAAGACCTTTTTATTTTTTATTGTTGTTATTTATTGCTTTTATTTATTGTTATTATTATTATTTTCATATGGCGTTACTCCTCATAGACGTCGAGGTCATTTGAGGTGAGAAAGAACTGGGACAAGGAACGGGAAGGAATTTGGCAATTACCTTTTTTGAAGGAATCATCCTGACATTCGCCTGGAGTGATTTGGGAAAACCATGGTAAACCAAAATCTGGATGACGGTAGGGGTATTCGAAACCGCGTCCACTCGAATGCAGGTGCGAAGAGATTCTAAACGCTTTGCGCAAGCACAAACTTCTAAAAATGTTTGCAGGTACGTACGTGGTGGCGGGATTTTAATTCAAACCAGTTTTATAGCACTAATACCACTTACGGTATCGACAAATTTTCGCGTACAGCTCCGCCAATGAGTGGTAAAACGTAAAAGGAGATAAATTAAGCATTGTGCTTCTAGCATATCCCTGCATCATAAAACATAGTTACTAAGTTTTTCAGTAAAATTGATTCATAGAAATTTGTGAAGAGAAAATTGTCCAGTCATAACCGTTCGAAAACTTTTCTGAAATATCCCTACGTTTAAAGATATACAAACGGGTCGAACGATGCTCGTCTGTCAATATAATTTACTCAGTTACTCCCAACCGAATATCACAGTTTAGGTAATTTTTTGATATGCCAATGTTTATTATGACACTAAATTAAACGTGAGGAATAAAATATTACATTAATTTATATACACCACAGTTCCTTGTTGTAAGTTTCACGATGTATGTTTAACATACGATCTGATCAATTCAATTAATGAAAATCTCAAGACCACTGTGCAAATGTGTAATACTAGAACTTGTTTGTTGTAATTAGTTTCTTTTGTCTATTATTATGTAGTATAATACTAAGAAAACCAGGCACAAAATAACACTGAAATAATCTGAGCAATTGCTTTGTTCAAAAATGGAGTGGGTTATTTCCGGGAATCAAAAGCTATATGGCCAATTTCGTGATTTGTTTTCATAAAGACTAGTGAATTTATTCTTCACTGTCTCTTACAAAATTGCTATTTTTCAGCCACTATTGATTTCTGGGAATAGAATAATTTTTGAGGAGAAACGTTATAATATTCTGAGGTATGTATTCTTTCGATTTGACGGACAAAAAATGAAGACAGAACCATAGAATTTTTAGGTAACCATTTGATACAACTTTGGCCTCCAGATACTTCTGCGTAGATTTCGTTTAAAGTGGACTGTGGTTCGCCAGTAAACGAGGAGTGTACTCTGAAAGACCCTTAGCGCGCTGTGAGGTGCCCGGTAATCCGCACTGCTCCCACGGCTTCACTACCTCCATCACTCCTTACACTATCACTTTGTAATTTTTGTAGAGCTTATAACGCCCTTAGACCCAAATCTTTAATGAAATTGTATTTTAAGAATTATTTGTAGTTGAGTGGATATAGTTTTGTATATTTTTCTTGCAATTCATTGTGAATTTGTGTAAATAGACTTTGTTTTATGGAAACAAACTATGTAAATACTATTTAATATGTTCAAGGGCAGTACCATGCATGAAACATTGATTTTGTGTGTAAAAATCTTTTGTTATTTCTGTGCATTTCATAATGCTTGTGAATGATTTTGTATTAATTCTGATTGTTTTAATGTGATTTTAATCGTTTAAGTATTGTTAGAATTCCAGAAACGTCGGTCGGAAGTCTTTGAATTATTCTAGAATTATCTGCGAAACCTATATAAGCGATCGGCAGAGCCGAGTGTGGTTGTTGTATTAGTATTCAAAGTATTGTGAATAGTAGTTGTTTGAACGTTGGAATCGCTGGAACATCTGTTTACATTTGCACCTAGTATATTTGGAGTCTGATGTCTTAAAGGAGAATAAACAATTTTGAATCTTCTTGGACAAGTTATTTCATTTTAAAACGAGATACCTACATGGCGAACGCGACAGGACTGTACAGCAAGAAAGAGTAAGCTGTCTTGAGTACCTCTACTTAACCTCTATTGAATTAAGTCATTACTTGACCGACCATTACATGTAAAACACGAAAATGTGCTATGAATACATTGTTTCCGAAAGAAGACTTTTAAGACGTTAATGATTAAATGCATTAACAGAAATGGTACAATTAGAGAAGTTAGAGCCAAATTGGATTGGTTCATGCAGTTATTGATTCCACGAGTCACAAAATAATAATAATAATAATTAGGCACACATGGATGAGTCAGAAAATTTAAATAAGTCTACAATTCGGGTGGCACTCTTACCTTATTTTCATGTCTTTTTTCTCCTGACTTCAGTTTTCATAGATCTCTTCATTCAAATTTTCGGACAGTTTCCTTAATACTGGGAATGTCTGACTAACAGACGACGTCGGTTTGTGTGAATTTGTTGGCGAATATGGGAAATTCTTCTTTCTTTCGCGAGTGCAATGAACTACTTCATCCAGCAACCTTTTCAAGTCGCAATGACAGGAGAGTTAAGATTAGGGAAATAAGATGCGGTACTGATACTTAAATGTATTCTTCCTTTCCTCCGGCTATTCGAGATTGGAACATCCAGAGTTAGTTTTGGTGCAAAGCACCCGCTTCCAACCACTATATTTGTGATTTTGAGAGTAAGGATGTATATGTAGATGTAGAATATGAATAGTTCTTCCGTAATGTCTTTCAAGGCTCCCTACTTACAGTATCTTTAAGCCATCATAATCGCTGTCATCTATGTAATATGAATCGTACAATAATATTGTAGCAACTGTAATAGTTGTACTTCAATGCGAAATGGAATGTGAGTGATGTTGAATCTTCCTTAATTTATTCATTGATATTTACACTCGGTTACAATCCTTTTTTTTTTTCTGCCTAAAATTTAAAGGAAAAATGAAATCTAAAAAAATGTTTTTTTTTTTTTTTTTTTTTTTAGATGCAAAACCAAAGGATATTTCCTTTTTACGTAAGTGGAACTTACTTTCTCTACATCGTACTGGTAGGTTCTGGCCTCGCATTCGGGCATCCAGATTTGGGTTTTCCATGGTTTCCCAAATCACTCCAGGCAAATCCCGGGATGATTCCTTCAAAAGGCCATGGCCGAATTCCTTCCCATTCCTTGCCGCCCCCCCCCATCCTTTCCCGTCTCTAAAGACCTCGCCGTTAAAAAGACGTTCAGCAGATAAAAAAAAAAAAACGTACTGGTCCATCAGTCATTAAGTCAGTTTTACAATTTTTCTGAGATTATAATTTCAGTGTGGGTCTCAGTTTTGGGAGTATTAGTGAAGTACAAACTTACGTTATTGTCAGAAATTATAGAGTCAGTGCCATTTTTCGGTATTTGTGGAGAAGTCGATAACACCTTTCTTTCAACTGATAATTATTCTCGCAACATTTTCTCGTACTAGTTGCGTCACTTACCATAGTAAGAAAGGAAAAGGGGGAAAATAAACATTGCATTTAACCTGACACACTTTTTAAACATTCTAGGTGACTTCGAAAGCAATGTGGTTGTCGCATCACATCCACAAGCAAGTGTCTCACATCTGGTTGTGGTTGTTTTCTGGGTGCTCACATCCACTATTATATAGCAACGCACGTGTCCTTCTGATCATTTGTCTTATACCTTACCGAAAACATTCAAATTATCCGATGTATTTCAAAATTTCTCACTGGCATATAGTCACACGGTCACACCATCTTCTCGATAAATTTCACTACGTATTTATTATCGAACGTGGTGGGTGAGCGGTAACGCTCTAGGCTTGCAAATTCGAACCACCGTCCATCCAGATTTAGATTTATCATCGTTTCCCGAAATAACTCCAGGTGAAAGATGGGATGGTTCCATCGAAAGGCCATGGCCGAATTTTTCCCGTTCTTATTCCGCATTCCTCTTTTCTTGCCTATAATGACCTCGACGTCGACGAGGCGCAGAGGCATAAAAAGCGAAATTGTTTCTTTAAAAATACAAATCAGCCTTGAAGTAGATTAACATGACATCGGAGATATACATAACTGCGCAAAAACATATCTCGAATGCCGAATATCCCTAAACCACTTCCCGTCGTCTTCTACAGTATGGATAATTTTTTGTTACTGTGATTGTTCGTGTTATGTATATGACGCGAACGAAGGAAACGGGCAGATTCTTTCGAGAAACAACAAATTTGCCGTTTAAGGTCTCCATCCGACGCATTAATCTCGATAATCAGTGCCTTACATCTTGCGAGAAGATTTGGGATTCAGTGTGGGCCGCTGATACATTATCTACTGATTAGAAATTGTGAATAGCCTTTCTTACGCTTCTGAGAACGTACCGAATTGTGAAAAAATTGCTTCTAACTCCCTTGGACGATTACTTTGCCTTAGTAACTTAACCGTGCATAATAAAGTATAGGCCTATTACATACCTCGAGAGTACTGTAACATTTGGAATGTCATACGGACAGTCACCTCAAACATTCATGAATGTTCATAGAAAATACATTAATATACTATAATTAGAAAATGACTCTCCACGATGTCAAAAAGAATTAATATGCATATGCTCAAATGCACTACTCATTTCGTGACCGACAACAGCTGAGTAATGTGGATTAAGTGATGACAACTGTTGAGTATGACACCTGGTAAAAGCACATTACTCTAATATATCATTTATTTTCTTTTTCAAGCAATTACTGCACCGAACCACTGTGGATATGCAAATAATACTTCTTTTTAAACCAAATAACTATACAAGTTTTATCGGTCAAGGTCTGTCATTAAGATTACGATTGAAAGTTAACTTTGTTTTATTGGCAACTGTTTTTTTGTTTTAAAAGCTAGTTGGTCGGTTTTTTTCCAATCTTCATTTACACCGTAGGTGCCCAACCTTTCTTGGCATACCGTGCCCTTTTAAGAAATAAACACACCGATTCCGCTTCTTGTAATCAATAATGTAACCCACAGCGCTCCAACTTTTTTGGGTCATAACCCACCTTTTCAAACAGTGATTGCATGGCACTCCTCCTATGTGAAGTGTACAGTATCATATGTAGAATAACAAGGACAGATGTCTAAAATTATTTTATTAAAATATATTAACAATATACTGGTGTATTGTTCTCAATTTGATTAACAAATACATATCGCAAAAAATTGTATTATTAGATAGAGGGACGAACTCGGTGTACTGACTAATGACAATAATTTTTCAATATTTGGTGCCTTATTTCTCATCAGCAATCTAACATCGCCGCGTTCCACTACTGACAAATCTGTTTCATTTCTTTGTTAGTAAAATGCTGACTACGCTAAATCCTCTTTCCACTGCATACGATCGGAATACAATGAAGAACTTCTTTCATGAACCCCATAAAGCCGGATGTAACACTGAAAAGCTGTCGATCTCCAACGCCCCTTCCATGGTTTCCCCAAATCACTCCAGGGAAATGCCGGGATGCTTCCTTCAAAAAGGCCATGGCCGAATTCCTCCCCATTCCTTGCCCCCATCCCTGCCCCCCATCCTTTCCCGTCTCTAAAAGACCTCGATGTTAAAAAAGAGACGTAAAGCAGTTAAAAAAAAAATCCAACGCCCCCTGAATCTGTCTTGGACCATATACGCCCCTATGATCACTCCAACGTCGCCATTAGGAACCATATAGTCAGTAAAGGATGTTTACAATATTTTGAGGCCTATTGAGATACTTCGATTACAGATTCCAAACATCACGTCTGGCATTTCTTCCTTTCACTTGTCACGTCCGTGACTATGTTCTCTTTTATTTTTTATTTTCTGCGTCAGTCCAGGCACATTTCTGGAACGACATCAGAAAGTAGGTCAGCGTCGCCTTCCTCAAATCCCTCGAGAGTAAACGAATCATTTTGAGGCTATGGGTTACACTGGCCGCTCGTTCCCAAACCGAGGCCTTTTATGGGGCTGGGCCGACTTGCCTTCCACCAAGACTATCGGCAAAAACATAAACATACACAAGAGACGCCTTGCGGCACGCATCCACTTGTCATGCGAGACACACAGAGGTTGGCTTGCGGCTACGGTTTACATTTGTAAGATGCTACTGATAAAATGTACAGAACATAAGAAAAGCAATGAATCTGAGAATAAAGATGTTTTCTCGAAAAATTGTCTGAGGCTCTATAAAACATTAATGTGACAATTTTAGTGGTCTTGGTACTACAAATCCAGTGGGACAAACTTAGAAGTTTTTATAAATAGATCTGAAACATTAACTTAATTCCTCATCAACTGAGAAATAAATCCTCTATTTAGGAGAGAAATTTTGACCAACATCCATTTCAATGAACTATAATGTCAAATTTTGAGTCAGGAAATATTTTAGAAATGTGAATTCCGCAGTCTTACGATTCTTACAAAGAACTGAACTTCGATATTGCTGGTGCTTTCTTCATTCGGTGCAGTTTAATAAGTTTGTTTCACCGGTCAATTTTTCCTTGATTTTTGCAACAGCATTTTTACATTCAATGAAATTTTTTGTATTTTACTCACTATAACCTCAACACATATACATCCGTAGTTTTAAAAGATTTTCTGATTGTTAAGTTGTCCGTTAATATCACATATTTTTACCAGAAAAATGTAAGAACGAAATATTTCCAGTCTAATAACAAAACGCCATCTTGGTAGTGATGCTTGTCACGAGAATGCTTTCCCGCGGATCAGTAATGGTCAGAGATGTATTTGCTCTGTCATTCGGGAGGACGCGGGTTCGAATCCCGTCCGGGCATCCAGATTTGGGTTTTCCATGGTTTCCCCGAATCACTCCAGGCAAATGCCGGGATGCTTCCTTCAAAAAGGCCATGGCCGAATTCCATCCCGTTCCTTGTCCTCAGTCCCATCCCACCTCTAATGACCCTAGCCGTAAAGCAATAAGAAAAAAAAAAGATCTCTCAGTCCATATATGTCCATAGATAGTATTACACGTTCTACCCTATATTAAAATGGCAATCCAACCATTAAGAAAGGTATTTTTTTTGTTTGCATCTAAATCACACTTATTAATTTTTTATTTACGCTATATTTTCTGTACCGGTTAAAGAAGCAGGTCACAAAAAACGTAAATAATTTTGACTGATGATGAGAAACTGGGAAGTTTAATAAATAATTAGACAAAGTTTACACAAAATGATGAAATATATTAATAAGTATCACGAAGTACACTGTTCAGCCAAAACGTTATGACCACCTACTTACTATCATATTGGTCCAGCTTTCGAAAGCAATACAACAGCGGTTCGGTGTAGCATGGATTCTACAAATCCTTGGGAGGCTTCCAGAGGTATCTGACACCAGATTCATACGCACAGGTCACGAAATTCCCTTAAACTACGGGACAGTGTTTTGTGGGCACGGTACCTGGGATCGAGCATCTCGAAAACGGAGCTACTGTAGTGAGCATCTATTGAAAGTGTTTGAAGACGGTGAAACCACGAGTAGGTGACAATGTGATGGACACCCACGCCTAATCACAAAACGAGGAGGTCGGAGGCTTAACGTTCGCATTACTAAAAATGAAGTCTTAAGTGGTCACATTTATGAATATCCTAATTGATATAACCTACAAAAATTAGAATTGAAGAAAAACAAACTGCAAAAAAAAAAAAAAAAAAAAAAACCGAAGGGTCATATAACTATTTTGGAAACATTGAATAAATCGCTAGTACTCTTAAGGACTGATAAAAAATTTACAGATTCTTGACATTTAATTGTAAATGTATGCTCTGATGGGAACTTACCTTGTGTGAATAAGCGTAGTGGGTGAACGGGAGGATGTGGATTCGAATCATCCCCATGCGGCCACCCAGATTTGGGCTTTCGACGGTTTCCCCAAATCACTAACAAGGTGCTCAGTAAATTAATAATAACAAATAAATAATTTGTTCTTTATGCTATAAAAAATATTCTGCTACAGGCTGCATTTCAACCTAATCACAATTTGACTTAATATAGCAGCTAAAAAGTCAAACTATGCAAACGCAACTAAACACATGAAACTTATTGCGAATTACATTTCGGATAACAACAAAATGGACTTCATTACGATTCCTAGTTCTTATAACAGAAATTATCACAATTAATTTCATCATACACTTTCAATATAAATTACAACTAAACTAAAGCATGAAGACTAATGTATTCGCTGCATCGTGATGTAAACTTAATCCACACGTGAAAAATAGTAAGATACAATTGTTCTCTGTATCAAAAAAAAATTGATAACAGCGTCGTCCTATTGAGAGCTGTGAATAAACTTTTTTAACGTGCATTGTAAATCTATAATAACAGGCCCTACTCTTGCAGACACCTCATTACAAACATTTCAAGAACAATAATTATAACGTGACTTACATATGGAATGTTATTCCAGGTTGTTTCTTACTTGTTCTGTTTGTGCAACCATAGGCAACACAAGTTGGCATTATAAAACACTTTGAAATATCAGAACATGAAATGTTCGCAGCAGGTACGGTAATGAAAACAGACCAATGTTTTAACCTGCTAATATGCATGCGCAGTCGGCTCCAGAGTTTACAGGCGGCTTCGCAGTTTTAGCGACACCTTGTCTACTCTCTTTTCCTACCTCCATGGCTTCACCGTCCTTCACTTTCCACAGATGCTCACTACAGAAGCATGCATACAGCTTACCAGCATATCAATTTCCGAGCTGCTCGTTTCCAGGTGCCGCGCCCACAAACCGCTGGTCCATAGTTTAAGGGAATTTCGTGACCTGTGCATAGAAATCTGGTGTCAGATAGCTCTGGAAGCCTACCAAGGACTTGTAGAATCGCTGCTGTATTGCTTTCGAAAGGTGGACCAACATGCTAGTAAGTAGGTGGTCATAATGTTTGGGCTGATCAGTGTATTTCAGTAAGTATGTGATAAAATTGCTATTTTTGTTAATCTCAATAGTATATAAAAAATAAAATAAGGAAATAGTTAATCTTTATCCGTTTTAAAAATGATTCTTTCCTTAGAAACCGTTGGAGGATAGTAAAAAGTTGTGCCATATTTGGCTTTTTTAACTAGTAATTTAACAAATGTGATATTGCAAGCTAAATATTGACTCCTAGTTATGAGACACGGTAAAAATTGTGACCATTGCAAATGTAACCAAGTATTTGTTAATGCTATTTAAATATAATATTTCCACCCTTCTAGGCTCGTTTTTGCCACTGCTTGTAGGCAATAGAATGGTGATAAATTATATATCCATTTTTTCGACTAAATTTCTTTATTTGCCTTTATATTTCCACTTTGTTTTAGGTGATTCAACGAGGTGTCTTCAAACCGCTTCGCCACCCATCCTGATAGTGATCTTCAGTCTATATTCTGCAGTTATCTCGGTATTGCTGGACTCTACTCCCCGTATTTTTTTTTATTTAATCCAATTAATAGGATAGCTAACTTCACAGTCGTCTCTAATGACTTCACCACAAAATCTGGCTACTACGTAGCTGCCTTCATTATATGTTAGTTTTTTCATATATATATATATTTAACTGCGTGTGTTCGGCGATATTATAATCAGTTGAAGAAATGTAATAAAGATCAACGTCGGTGGTTTGGTCAGTTGTAGTTATGATCTTCATAAGACAAGTACATGCCTTAACCAGTATCAGGCCGAACGCGACTTGTATGGAGGCTGTTACTCTTTCATAGATGCAGCTAGGAAGTTTCCAGTAGCCTTCTCCAGCGTGAAAGTGTCCATGTGAGTATAGCTGTGATGTTATGTGCTCGTATGTATTCACTGTATTGTTGGTGAGAGGTGAAGGAAGGTATAAGGTGAATCAGGCATCGCCGATCCATTAAGAACTCCAATCTGAAAATATACAATGAGGACTTAAACATCAACGAATCACCATCGACAGTGTTGCATACCGTTAATATCCACGTACTAGGGACAGTTTTGGGATTTAACTCAGTAATTTGTTACAGAATCTGATGACTAGGAATCCCTCACCTCTACCTTTCCTACCCAACATTTAGGCAAGGTATAGTATGATAAGAATTAGGAGCTCGAACCATGTGTCAAACGCCAGATCTCGCCCAGGAGTCTCTGCTACCTTGCTCAACAAGGTGGGTACATGTTGCCGTAGGGATTACGATCAGTCACTAGCATAAAACACGAGAGGCTTCAACGAAATTATTAGCTAATTCTGGGAGTGGGAGAGCGCTAATATTGGAAGTCTTTACATTTATTTAGGATTTACGAACCAGATGAAGACAGAATTCAACTGTCGATCTGCTAATGCTATCTAGTTGAGTGGAAGTGGTGGCAAGCTGATGGCCTCTCATCTGTAGTCAGCTAGCGTTCCGTGTGAGCTCAACCGGAAATTTTCTCCGATGCCTTCACCCTTGATAGCGGAAGGGGGGGGGGGGGGCTTTAAGCACGTCCCGGTGAGCTGTCACGAGGTGTCTCACAATTGAAAGGGGGTGAATCTCTCCCCGTTAGACCGCCCCAGGGATGTTTCTGATGCTACACAAGTATTTCCTCAAAAACAAGAACCAACAATCAATGTTTATGTAACGCCGGATGCAGATATGTGTATTTCTTCGGTGGGCATTTGCAAGGGAAAGGAAATTTTCCCCGCATCCATCACACATGCTGAACTAGGAAGTAAAATCAAAGTCTTCCTCGCTGTTGGATTTGTGTGACATGTTCTCGAGATCCAAGCCAAGTGAATCCGATGAATAAGGATGACATTTGATTTTACTTACCAAAGGCGACAGAGATATCAATCGCCAGACTTCATGTTGGCTCACTGAACGCGCTACACTTGAATCCCGACCAACTGGGACCCATTTTTAGAAACCACTGACAGTGGAATAAATAGTACTCACCATCTACTTTTCAGCTATTTAACTTCTTTTGCATTCGGGAATTTTCGCCTGTGTCGTTTCATTCATTTAATGTTTGTCAGTCTTCTGATTTGATTTTCACATACAAGATTAATCTTATCTGGGAAGGAGGAAGCGCTGAATGGAATCTTATGAGGTAAATTCAAATTTAAATATTAATTTACGCCAGAAGTTAAGTTAAAAGTAATTTACATAAATAATTTATTAATTATTGTCATCCTTCTTTCCAAGATGGGGGTGCCATATATCCACCACCTTAAGCATTTATTAACAAAAAATCAAAAACAGAATCTATCTTCGTTCGGGATTTTCTGAAGCAAAGTTTGTGCCACTGCCGAAAAGTTATAGGTCGTATTTGAAAGCTGTATCTATTCTATAGATGCCGATGACAGACATTTCCTCAGTAAATTATCAGTTAATTTTTTTCACGAATTTAAGTTTTACAGTATAGTGACTAAACGAAAACTGATCTTCGTACTGTAGGATCTTGCTGTTAATGCTCATAGACAAAGAAAGAGACGCTTTGTGTCATGAAGTCAAGAGACACACTTCCCTAGGCACAACATGTGTACAACCTTTAAAAAAATTCGAAAAATAAATAGAAGAACATTTTAAATGAATTAAGAGCTGTTCTACAAACACACTGTTTCAGGAATCTCAATATGATTCAAAAATCAAGAATGGCAAATACTTGGGTCGTAAGTAAAATGAGTTACTTAGCTAAGGTGATAACACCACCCTACCCTGTTGCGGAAAGTTTTATGTTGGTTTGTGTGCCAAATGACATTTTCAAGGTCAGATTTGAAACTATGATCCTCCCAAAATTTAAGGGAGGTTTGGACGTTATGAACTTGGAGGTTAGATATAAGGTCTTGCTTATTTTATGTTATGTCTTCCTGGTAAAAAATAGTAAATGAAGTTATTCCTGCAAATGAGAAACTGATCATAAAACAACTCTGGATTTCTAATAGATGTCAAAACTGTGGTAAAACAAGCATCCTACAGTATTATCAGTTCATGCTACGAGAGAGCAATGGGATAATTTAATTTGCACAGGGACGTACGTATCATTTCTTAAAACAGTGTCCTTCGAATAGACGTAATCTCATGTGTAGATCTTCGTATGGACGTCAGTTATAACATCTAGTGAAGACAGAAGAAAACTTTATAATCCATATAAGACGCAAGTGACTATGATAATAGTAGAGAATCACGAGATACATGCATCAGTATAAAGGGTGTGAGACAAGGATGTAGTCTATCCCCATTAATATTCAACGTGCATATAGAGCAAGTAATAAAGGAAGTAAAAGAAAAATATGAACGTGGTAGTAGCGTTATAGAAGAAAAAATAAATATGCTACGATTTGTTGATGTCCTGTTACAACGGAATGAGGATATTGAGAAAACACTGAAGGAAGATTTTGGATTAAATACAAACCAAAGAAGGACAAAAATGATGAAATGACAGCAATAATAGTGGATTAAATATAAAATATGATCTGATGCAATATGAGAAGTGAGTGATGACTACTAACTACGAAGTAAAATTACAAATGATGGCCACAGCAAGAAAAAAGCAGTATAGCACAAGCGAAAAGAGTCTTCCTGAAAAAGAGAAATCTTTCAGTTTCAAATTTTGATCTAGGACTAAGAAAGAACTTCTGAAAACACTATTTATGGAGCACTGTACTTTGTAATAGCAAAACATGGACTTCAAGAATACCAGAAGGAAGGAAAATTGGAGCATTTGAAATGTGGTGCTACCAAAGGATGCTGAAAACTAACTGGACAGATAAAGTACGAAATGAACGTGTTTTGGAAATGATTTATTATGACATGGGGATTGTTCGATAGCGGAGAGAACAGTCGAAGGTAAGAACTTTAGAAAAAGAAAAAGATTAGTCTATGAAAGAGGTAGTTATAAATAACCGTTAAGTTTGTTACAAGTGATAATGAGTTGCATAACTAGTTGCGAGATCACTAACGGACAGGTTCAGCCCAATAAATAATATTTTTCATCCCATGTCGTAGCTTAACCGATGCCGGTAATCACCCATCTAAAGAAGACTTGCTGCTTAAAGTGTAACCAGCACAATTAATAGCCTAATTCACATACATAGAATATTTCTGCCAGAAGAGCCTCTTGGAACAAGAGTCCTTTCTGTCCCTGATCAGATGAATTACCGTCCAGCTACTAAATCATTTAATATATCGAGCAATAATTTTCCAAATTCTATGCTTACTACTAATTAGGAAAATCACATTTATAATTATTGCTGATATTTCGGACTCAAATAAACCTCAAGGATCGTGGTGTAATAATATATTTTTACTATTCAAATCTATCCATTTCGACAATTATATAATGAGACCGGCTTCACGTTTATCTTTAAGATTAATTGGGAAGAGGCGATTATGCGACGCATTATGCTAGCATTCAACCATTATGTAAAAACATTCCTACGCTCCACACTAAAAACACTGCCTGGTAAAAAAAAAAATAGTGAAACACCCAGAAGGGGAGGAGGAAACGGAATAAAAATTCAGGGGTTGAGAGGGTATGTGATGTTATTTCAGTGATTACAAAATCGAGTCAAATTTACAAAGAAGTTGGCAGTAAGAGCCCAAATATCTGTACGACATTCCACCCCCTCTGGCCTGGATGCACTAACTGATTAGATTAGGATGAGTGTCATAAAGCCGTTGTATACTCTCCTTTAAGCTGGCCCACAGTTGTTATTACTGGTCCTTGACATCCTGGATATTGGCACTGGGACGGAGTTGCAGTACAAGATGATCCCACATTTGTTTTATCAGGAACAGATTTGGAGGTCTTGCTGGCTACAGAAGTACTTTATAAGTTTCACGCAAACAATTCATAGAGACACATGCCGTGTGTGGACGAGCATTGTCTTGTTGAAAAATGGCACCACGATACTATCGCGGTAGCACATGACGACGCAGGATGTCAGAGCACACTACCAGCCGTGACTTTTAGTGATACTCGATGGCTCCCATCACCATGACAGCAGTTGAAAAACGGCTGCGCCTCTCCAAAACATTGGAAGAATGGGACATATCCTCAGTTCACCACCATACTCGCCCACGATGGTCATCCTAGATTGTGCAGAATCTCTTAACACAATGAATGGCTTCGCATTGTGTTCAGCGATGAATCGTAGTTCTGAGATAGCAAAGGAAACCATAGATCTATAACAGAGTGTTGTACATGAATTTTTCGTCCGAAGACAAGTACGGTATGCGTCAACATCCTTCGATATGCTTCTCAGGTTCTATTATCATATTCCAACACTGAAGTTGCAGCTGAAAGAATTGAGTTAATGAAGATATCCGAATGGTTTTTGGGGCTATTTGCAACTACATATTCGTTTATTACGTATATTAGGTTTCACCAACACCATTTTTTAGCTCTTGCACCAAACTGTAACTACCATTTTTCTTCTCATGGCTTAACATTTAGTCGACATCGATGTCATTAGAGGCGTAAAAGTATTTGGGGGAGGGGGTGCAAGGAACGGGAAGCGAATCGATCCCTTGTCCTCGTCAATACGAGGCCAGAGAATTACCGGTTACCTATCACGCTCGATATTGACAACATACCAGTTAACACATTGGCAGAGGTATTTACGATGTTACCGTATCTCACATTATTTGTAATGTTTCTTTACATAAATAAGTAAATTTATACAGAACTGATTTTAATTTATCTATACACATAATAAAACTAACTACAACCGGGAATACGTCTGTACATTCATTTATTTATTTTTTTAACTAAGTTTGTGGCATTATTAGTATGCTATAGAGAAGGAATCAAATAGCACTGGCAGGATGTTGATAGGTTTTTTTTTAACTGCATTACGTCTCTCAACAGCAAGGTCTTTAGAGACGGGAAAGGATGGGGGCAAGGAATGGGAAGGAATTCGGCCATGGCCTTTTTAAGGAAGCATCCAGGCATTTGCCTGGAGTGATTTGGGAAACCATGGAAAACCCAAATCTGGATGCCTGGATGTTGATAGGGTTTCATACAATATACAGTCCTTGGTCCCGTGTGTAAAGAGAGACGATGGCATCCAGCTTTCATAAAGGGCTAGGGTGATGTAGTTCTTAATGATGTTGGTTCAAGAGAGTAGTCTGGACATTAACAATCCACGCGAACAAGGTTTCGGGCAACAGCTAGTTCAAACAATTAAAATAAAATTATATAATTCTTTAAAAAATTTACAGAAAAATTGATAATAATAACATTATTAAAGGGAATCAGCTTAAATATCACACAGTAAAATGAGTAGTAAGAGCACAGAATTTAAAATATACGCTGCAACCTTAATGAAATCGAGGCAGTGAATGGTAGCTTTTTTTTTTATAGGGCATGGAATATAATACCGCTCATAACTTAGGCAAATGAACTGCGGTCTCGGGTGCCATTACCATTTTATTGACGGTATTTCTAGTGTCAGTTCCCTTGCGTCTCTTGATTTCATTCGTTTAACAATAGCTTCAATGGAAACGAATAAATACCCTAAACATATGAAAGTAGTTAAATCGCTTTAAGAACCACTGACGTAATGAAACTTCGATGAACATAAAACTACAATAGACACTATTACCTGTCTGTATAAAGCACCTAGCTTACTTACTGCAGTCTTAAATCATTTACTGTTTCTCAGAAATGATTTAAAACGTATCGAATTTTACGTGGCTCTTTTATACGTGATAGAAACTATTGTTAAACTGTTAACGGCCATGATGGTCTTCAACTGCTTCTGATGAGTTGTAGCCTCACCGTTATTTGACCTTTACTATAAAAAGGCTGAAGCTGCTTTATTACGGCTTTGTGGGTGGCGTATAATTTCCGGTTTTCAAAGTCATAAACAGAAAGTCGATCCGGGGAATAGGAGGTGAGGCATCCGCTGCTTGGCTGATATTGTCGATACTCAAGATCCGGATATAGAATCTGTAACTAATTGCAAGGCAGTATTTCAGCTGAGAATCTGCAGAGGTGGTCACATCATTCGAAAGCTTCAATACTAAGCGGATAAACGTGGAAATAATCGTATGCACTCTCCATGAGTATTCACGTGATGGTTCGTCAACAACGAGAAACCATTGATTACCTTCAAGTAGTCTTCATTACCGTCTAAGATACGATTCTTGGATATTGCAGGCAAATGTGGCAAAAGGCTATTAGTACCACACGTTAAAAATAAAAGGAATCGAATGACTGTTGACATGAACACTATGGTCCTTCCATTAAAATCCGTTTTGATCCATATGTTCTGTCTTATCTGATATGGTTAGATGAGCGAATTTCTTCGTATCTCCATGGTTTCCCCAAATCACTCTAGGTGAATGCCGGGATGGTTAACTGCCGATTCCTTCCCGTACCTTGTCCCCAATACTTTCCAGCCTCTAATGACCTCGACGTCGACGAGGCGTGGAACTATAAGCAACAAAATAATAATAATTCTTCGTATCCGTCAAAGCGATGAGAAGTATAGTTCGCTATCAGTAAGACGGGATTGTGTAACATACGAGAAGCACTAATCTTCATACGTTGTACCCTATACAGTAAACAACATTCAGTTAAGTAGTAAGTGAAATCCAATGTATGATGTGAATACTACATACAACTGAACCAACAGCTACCTATGTTTCGTACCCATCGAACTCTGGCTATCGAGGATGTGTTAGGAAGTAATATTACAGAAATACATAGTCACTTTAGAAATACTTTTATTTATTAGAAGATTATAACATAATTTTAGATAACACGGAGGTCTATGCGTTGACAAATGAAGACTGAAACAAGTGTCTGGA
The DNA here is from genome assembly GCA_031002005.1 of Vandiemenella viatica. Taxonomy (NCBI): domain Eukaryota; kingdom Metazoa; phylum Arthropoda; class Insecta; order Orthoptera; family Morabidae; genus Vandiemenella; species Vandiemenella viatica. The sequence continues at coordinate 336,128,601 of CM061921.1, read as the reverse complement.
AAAATCATATTACATTCCCTATCGGAGTGTCAGTTGGAAAAACTTGTTCGTGAAAAAACACGTTATTAAAAATATTTCTTCCAAGCGTTCTCCCACTGAATTCCAGAATCCCATAAATAGAGGTAAAAAGTTTAAATGGAGGTGGAGAGCATCGAAACGATTCAGAGTAGGAATACGAGACAGGAAACGTCATGGAAAAATGGAAGCAGAGCTACAAGAAATGAAAGGACGCGAGGCGGAGATTAGGAAAGAACATTTATTCCATTTCATAATGTTACAGGAGATGTTAGAAGTTTTCAACCTTACCTACAATGCTTGCATTATACCGCCAGACCATAGATTGGCGAACCCGATCAAAAACACAATGATTTTCTTTGATATCAACAGCAGTTCCGATGATTCTTGCATCGAGATACAATTCAGAATCGACAGATGTTTCATACACTACAGAAAGAAATACAGGCTGCTCAAATCCGGAGAATGTGGGGCCAGGCAATCGGTCCACCACGCGCTATCATGAACAACGCCGCCTAGTGACGAACCGTGTCAATTCTGAATCGTTTTGATGCTCTTCACCTATAGTTCAGTTGAGCTCAAGCTTTCGTGGAAGACGGAACTTTAAGGAAATAGTGCCGTGTTTACACAGTCGAGTGAGAGCGAAAACAAGTGGTCGGAGAGGAAGCAGCGTTGCGGCCCACACAGGTCGAATTCTGCTATCGTGTAGTAACCAGTGTTAACCGGGAACAACACTTAATAACAAGAACAAAGAAGTGAGCTTGTGATTGTGCACATACGGACTAAAGTGTACAATTACCAACTGTTGGAGTGTAGATAACATCTGCGCATACAGGTGAGAGGAGATGGCCGAAGCAAGTGGCGGAATGAATCCTCAAATAGAAGAAGAAAACATTGAAACCTTTGTATACGAAAATGAACAAGACATGGCGGAACCAGTGAAGAATAAAATAGAAGAACGCGTGACTGAGAGTGAGGAAGAAGAAACGTACAACCTTAGGAGGAAACGTCGAGCGGTAGAGAAAAGACAATCACAAAAAATAAGCAAAGAAGAACTAATCCTATTGGAGATGTTTAGAAACAAGAACAAAGATCAGGGACACCAACAGAAGAATATGCTCCAAACATATTCAACATCACAGCCGGAAGGGAAGGACGAGGAACGCAGCAAGAAGAAAGAAGGCAGCATACTGGAAAACAGGGAAGCGAGTAAAGTCAACAAGGTTATGTTCACAGAACGCAACAGAAGGTATAAAGCCAACTCAGATGGCCCATTCATAGTGATGGTAGAACCAATGGGCGAGGGAAATATGCAACACCCAATACAACTAGGGAAGGTATTCTACAATAAAGTTCCTGGACTGAAAAGAATAAACCAACAAGGAAAGAATAGAATGGCCATGGAGTTTACGGAACCAGAATTTGCCAACCAATTCATAGCAAACCACATCTTATTACAGTCTATGAGACTTAAGGCCTTTGTACCGGCTAGTAGAGTGGAGTGTAAAGGAGTCATCAAGTTCGTTCCATTGGACTTATCAGAAGAAGAGATAAAGCTAAACGCCACATCGGAGGCGCCAATCATCGACGTGAGGCGCTTCACCAAGAAAACGCAACTGGATGGAAAGACAGAGACAACACCGCTAAAAACCGTTCAGATAACGTTCGAGAGTCAGTATCTCCCAGAATACATTGAAATATATTACCTCAGGTTCAAGGTCGCAACATATATCTACCCAGTAACACAGTGCTATAAATGTCAGAGATTTGGACACGTGGCAAACAACTGTAAAGGAAAGGAAAGATGTACAAAATGTGGCGAAGAGCATAAAACATCAGAATGTCAAAAGGAAAGCCCCAAATGCGTTAACTGCTGCGGCGAGCATCCTGCCAATGACAGGCTTTGCCCAGTGAGAAAACAAGAGGAGGAGAAAAAAGTAAAGCAAGCAGCACACAGCAAAAATACAGGGACAACAGAATACGAGTACAAGCACGGAGACTTCCCCACTCTACAGAAGAGATCATTCAGAGACGTCACCATAGACAAGGAACAGCCTGGCACGGTGGACCGACACCAAAAGACAAAAAATGTGGTGGCACAGGTCTCACGGGAGGCCCAGACCGAGGAAGTACCCAATATAGAAAGCAATGAAGAAATAATCACCATCATAGTCAAAACAATAATGAAAGCTCTAGCCCAACATATGAAGGGCAAAATGACAACGACTGTACTCCAAAAAGTACAAGACATTGCCACCAGAAGCATAATAAAAGAAATCAGACAGATAGGCTCAACTATGCAGAACTCAGAGAACTCCAGAGCAACAACTGAAAATGGCTAGGAGAAGACAATTAAACATAATACAATGGAACGCTAGAAGTCTGTACCATAAATGGAACGATCTTCAAAGACTACTGGAGGAACACAAAGCAGACGTGGTACTGATCACGGAAACGTGGTTAAGTCAAGCACATACGCTCAAACATAGGCTCTACAACATCTACAGGAAGGACAGGGAAGACGGATACGGTGGTGTGGCCATCATGATCAGGAATGGAATAAACAGCTCCATTAGAAACATGGTGATATCAGCAGCTGATTTAGAAATCCTAGCAATAGACATCACACAAGGAGGCACCATCAACACGGTTTCTGTAATATACAAACCACCAAGGGTCAGTCTTACTGAAGAGCAATGGTCAGAAATACTCAACCAGCTCCCATCAGGAAGTATCCTGGGAGGAGACTTCAACTGCCCATCACCCATTGTGGCACGACAGTCGAACAGACCAGCAAGGAGAAGAAATTGCAGCCGCAATTACATCATCCACATTTACCACGCTCAATAATGAACCTGGAACCAGAATAGGAACACCTTATCAAAGAAGATCGTCGCCAGACATATCTATAGTATCTGCAAACCTCAGACAAAAAACAACGTGGGAGATACTTAAGGACACCCTGGGCAGCGATCATTTCGTTATAAAAATGACGGTTGATGCACCAAGCACACTTAACCACGAGCCAGCAAGGACCTTATGGAACTGCAAAAGAGCCAAATGGGAGCAATATCAGGAGAAGATAAATATGCTAATGGAACAGGAGAATGTTGAGGATGGCCAATTACAGCAACGATACAATAATTTCGAGGGAATAATTACATCTGCAGCCAAAGAATGCATACCCCTGACCAAAAGCAAGGAGAAGACTTCCGCAGAAAGGAAACCGTGGTGGACAGCAGAATGCTCCAAAGCCATAGCTAGACGACGCTTAGCCATCAAAGCATATAGACAGTGTCCGACAGTGGACAAATTTGCTACGCTCAGGAAGGCAATAGTGGAAGCTAGGACAACCATAAGAAGAGCCAAAAGGAAAGGATGGGAAGAGTTCTGCGACAACATCAAATATGGAATCACGCCTCAAGAAATGTGGAAGAAGTTAAGATGGTTTAAAGGCAGCCAAACGAACTCTAAATGGATCACCAGCAACAAAGAAGCAGCAGAACAATTTTTGGCCCTGACAGCGCCCTCGTACGTCCCGCTAGAACGAAGCGTGGACTCTGCTATAGAGCGAGACACTCAGCCAAAGAGACCAAATCACAACAAGTTTGAAATGTCAGAGCTACGATGTGCAATAAAAAAGGAAGATACGGCCCCCGGACTAGACGGCATAACATACTCCATGATAGAAAAACTTCCACCAAGAGCGAAACAGAAGTTACTGGAACTGTATAATGACATGTTGGCAACAACATATGTGCCAGAACAGTGGAGAAATGTCCTCATCATACCAATCCTAAAGGCGAACAAGGACAAAACTAAAAGCGAATCATACAGACCCATCTCACTACTATCCTGTCTTGCAAAGATCATGAGTATAATGATCAAGAACAGAATGCAGTGGTTCATCGAGCACCACAAGAAACTGGACAGCAGAACAATGGGATTCCGGAAAGGATATGGAACATTAGACAACATAACAACATTAGTCACGGACATACAACTAAGCTACGCTAGAGGAAACTATCTACTTGCGGCCTTCCTTGACATCAAGGACGCATATAACAACGTTCAGATCAACATACTCCAAGAAGCCTTGGACAACATGGGTCTGCCAAGAGAAATAGTCAACTGGTACACTAGATACTTGGAGCATAGAGTAAATATACTATATACAGCAGAAGGAGAGTTACTTGCTCGTCATGTATATCAGGGACTACCCCAAGGAGATCCCTCGAGTCCCACACTGTTCAACATATATAGTACAAAAACGTTCAACCGGTTGAGAAGCCTAACAACATATGCACAATACGCGGATGACTTCGTAGTATATGTGACCCACCCAAACAAAGAGAAGGCTAGAACCATACTTGAAGAACAAGTGAAGGAGACACGAAACATCTTGAAGGAGAGAGGGATGGATCTATCCATTCAGAAAAGCAAAGTAGGAATTTTCACGCAAAGACAGTTTGCAAATGAGGATTTCGAAATCTGCATAGACGGAACGCATATGGAAGTAGTTAGGGAAACAAAGTTCTTAGGCATGTGGCTGGACACAAAGCTGTCCTGGAAAAGACACATAGAAGAGACAAGACACGCTGCGTTACAAAGATTAAACATCTACAAAACGTTGGCTACACCAAACAGAGGCACGGACCCCGGACAGCTGCGAAAGATATACTTCGCCTTAATAAGAAGCAAAATTGAATATGGTGGATTCCTATATGAAACTGCATCCACGACCACACTTAAAAAACTGGATACCGTACAATCTGCCGCCTTGAGGATAGCGGGCGGCTTTCTAAGAACAACGCCAGTCATGGCAATGGAAGTGGAAATGGCAACGCCGCCCCTATCATTAAGAAGGAAGAAATTGGGCCTAAAATTCTGGACAAAAGTAAGGACCAACACCAGCCATCCTCTGGCGAGAAAAGTGCGTACATTGGTGCATGAATATACAGCGAAACCCCAAAAATTACATAAGTGCCCAAGTCTCATAAAATACTGGGAAATAACTAACCGATGGACCATAGCAACCTCTGAGATCAACGATATGTATAGAGAACGAGAACCGTGGCCAAGGATGGAAATGGATCAATATGTATACACAGAACTGACAGTAGATGTATCAAAGAAGAAAGAACAAAATACTGAAATCATAAAGCAGCTGACCCTGCAAACTTTAAACACAAGATGGGAAGGATGGAGACAAATATTTACCGACGGATCAAGAGAGAACGAGGAATCCACCACAGCAGCGTTCATCGACATGGCGCTAGAAGTGCATGAGGCGTACCGACTACCAACCCCAATGTCCATATTTTCAGCAGAGATTATAGCGATACTAAAAGCAATCAAGTACATAAATGAAGTGGGTATTGTTAAGGCAGTCATCTGCTCGGATGCTAAAAGCGCCCTACAGGCCATAAAAGGAATCCCCAGAGGCACGTGCAATAACTACCTAGCGTTTGAGGCAGCCAGGCAAATAATCAAGGCAACAACGGAAGGAAGAAGAGTCAACCTACAATGGATCCCAGGGCACGTTGGCGTAAGGGGAAATGAAGCGGCGGATGCCATAGCACGGGGACAATTAAATGCAGCAGATATAGAGGAGATACCCATCCCCTACACCGACTACAACCACACAATCACACAAATAGTGAAGAAGGATTGGAAAAGAAGATGGGTAGAAGAAGAACCGACCAAGAGCCTCTGGTACAGAACCATAGCAGGGGAACCAGACCACAAACTATGGTACGCGCCCTTTAAAATAAACAGAAGTGAGATTAAAACAATATGTAGACTGAGAACAGGACACGCACTCCTACGAGACAGAATGTACACCATGAAGATCGTGGACTACCCGAAATGCCAACAATGCGACGATGTGGAAGATATATATCACTTCCTTTTAATATGCAAGCAGTATAGGAGCATAAGGCAAGAGATAATAGAAGGCGAACTTAAAATCAAGGACATAGCAGACCTAATACAAGTCTTATCCTCGCCATCGCTGAAAGCAATAAAAGAAATGCACAAATACGTAATACAGACAAAAAATAGAATATAACAACAAAGGGATATTCAATGCATCGAGCAAGAAAATGTTCTCAAGATACTCTGTGTATGTCATATGTACTTAAAGTGTAATTCATAATCAGTTGAACGTATTACATGATGTTACTGGCTGTATTAGCCTATGGCTAAAGCCACAATTATATTTAAAAAAAAAAAAAAAAAAATCACCTATAGTTTGTAATTCTTTTGGTGAACGCAATGGGGCAGACTGAGTTGCTAAGCGGCTTAACGGAGAAACGCCAGTTGGGATGGTATGGGAAGCCATTATTTGCTATAATGTGATCTCGCCTCCTACATACTGAGGGCAATCTGAACAGCAACCACTACATTAGGGAGGATAAAGAGCCTGAGGTGCTACCCCTCCTGCAGACAGCTCTACATGCCATATTTCAGCAGGATAATGTGTGGACGCATATGACAAGGAATGTAAGCTGCTTCGAAGAACGAGGGGTACCACTGCTTCCCTGACGTGCACGTTCGCCTTACATGTCATCCATCAATCATTTCTATGATATAGTCTTGCGGCAATTTTTCGTTCTGATTCTACTGTAACCACTTCCTGTGAAATGTGGAGGCAATTACAAAACGCGTGAAAGTGTATTCCCCCAGCAACATATCCAGTCTCGCTTTAATTCCATGCCACAATGTCTGGAGGCTTTGATTCTAGCACGTGGCGGCTTCACACTACATTTAATCAACATGGTCATAGTGCATGTACTGTTCTATAATACAAATCGTCTTTGTTTTGTCATGTCCGTAATCTGTGTAACAAATTGTGGAGTGCACCTAAACTTGTGTATGTACTATGACAGCCAACAACGGATTAAGCGTGTTATATATGGCTATCCCGCTCACATATGGTAGGGACTAGTGTGCCAGCACTCTGAAAAAAAAAAGTGACAACTGAACTTATACAGCCCGGGAGATTGAAAAATTTAGCATATTTTTTTATCGGACGTCATAGATTTCAACTTAAATAATTTACCTCCACAAATTATTTCTTCGGCAACTGTCGAGTTCCCCAAAACTGTGCATCTAACCTAGTTACAGCCCGGGCTAATAACTTTGCCGAGATAAGAGACTATCATTTTTTTTTCTTTACTGAGCTACAGCCAAGTTTAAACATAATTTTGAATGGTCTGTTAATCCTCTGCATCAAATTAGATGTTTGGTTTGATAAATTTTTATATGAATAAATGAAATATTACCTTGTTTCATAAATAAATGTATGTCTAACAGATAGTATATGGCTATTTTCAATTCATGACGTCCCTCATTTCCCAGTGTATGTTAAACATAATTGCACTCTCACATTGGTGTCATTGTAGTATTATTCGAGGGAGCATAGTTTATCTATCTAATGTGGAAGTAATTCCTGGTACCCAGCATTTGCTCATGAATGCAAGATTTATGCAGATATTCGCAGTACGAACCAATAACAGGTGCAAGGTGTAATAATTAATTTGAATATTAATTTATGATAGGCTACAGTAACAGGCTGGCTTTAGGTCAGGATTCAGCACAGTAGATCACATCTAAGTCATCCACGAAGTAATAAGTCGAGCAAATGAATACCAGATGCCCCTCTGTTTGGCCTTTATCGATTTTTAAAAAGCTTTTGATTCAGTCCATCACTCAGCAATCATGCAAGCCCTTTTAGAACAAGGAGTGAATCCCGGCTATATCGACTTACTGTACAACATCTACACCAGTTCCACTGCCTTTGTCAACATCGCTGAAGTCACCAAAGAGTTCCCAGTAGAAAGAGGGGTAAAACAAGGAGACTCTATATCCCCCAAGCTATTCACATCAGTCCTAGAGTTGGCAATGTCAAAAATCCAATGGCAAAACCGAGGTTTGAGAATAAATGGAAGAAATCTCAACAAATTAAGATTCGCTGATGATATAGTTTTACTCTCAAACAGTCTGGAAGAGCTCAAAGAACTGATAAATGAACTAGAGGCAGCGTGCAGTGAAGGGGGCCTTAAAATAAATTTATCGAAAAGCAAAATCATGCAAAACAAATGGGCAGAAAATATAAAGACAAGGCGGACATGAAAGATTCTGATATTGAGTCCGTAGATCAGTACATCTATCTTGGCCAACTGATCAATATGGTGACTCAAAGCCTGAGATCTACAGACGGATAAAGCTGGGCTGGAGGCATACGGAAGAAATTCCATAGTTTTTAAATCGAACATGCCAGTACACCTTAAAAAACAGGTATTTGAACAATGTGTATTACCGGTCCTCACATATGCCTGCCAGACTTGGACCCTAAATAGTCACACGAAGCAAAATCTGAGAACTGCCCAGCGAAGTATGGAAAGAGCAATGCTAGGGTTTACAAGAAGAGACAGGAAAAGGGCCGTGCACATCCGTTCAATAACTAAAGTAACAGACATCTTAAAAAGAGTCATGAGCCAAAAATGGCAATGGGCCGGTCATGTTGCTCGCAAAAGAGATGAAAGATGGACTACGGTAGTGCTGGATTGGATACCGAGAAACCTGAAAAGAGCAAGAGGGAGACCCCCGGATCGCTGGGATAAGGATATACGTCGAGTTACAGGCGTGAACTGGAAGAGGGTGGCTCAGGATCGATCGGCCTGGAAAGAACTACAGCAACACTATGTAGAATTAAATTCTAATATATAGCTCATTAGGCTTAAAGAGGCTACATCCTGAAAAAAGGATCGATATAGCTGCAATAATAAATAAATAAATAACACCGCAGTATCAAGTATTGGCATCTATATCTAAATTGCTTAAGCAGCTCTCCCTCTTGGCATGTAATTTCTAAGAAATTTTATTCCGTCTATTGCCATCGTTACTCACCAGCAGTATATACTGCAGAAATGTGTTCCGTGTTCTGGTTTCTGCAATGTGTAAATTCAAGAAAGTATGGATTGCGCCAGCATCTAAAGTGATTACATAAAACTACTTAAAATAGTATTAGTGCCGAGACTGTAACTCACAAAGAATGTACAGGTCTAGTGGAATTTGCAATACCGCTATTTCTGCTGCATGAGAAAATGGCACCCATAGCAATCTGTTGTTTAAACACATTTGACGCGCAAAAAATGTAACTAGTTGTGCTAACATACAAACCGGATGTTTTCTTAAGTTTTTTTAACCAGCAGATATTCCATGGTACAGCAGTTTTAGTAGTGTCTTGCTGGTCCAGGTTGCATTACAACATAACCATAACTTCAACCGGTACCGGCGCCATGTTGTGACGTAATTCTACCATGTAGCAGAACTAAATGTTTCGTATGTTCCTCTGGACTTCAACGTGTACCCCAGTGTCCAATATGGTAGTGCTGTAACATATTTTACCAAACTGCTAGGTTAAAAAGTATTTTAATAACCAGACCATCCACTTAATATAAAGCCCTATATGAAATCACAGTATTAAACCATCTTTCACATTAATATAAAGCTTTCTGCGCGTTGCGGCTATGTATAAAATTTGGTACACAACCATTTGTTTAGAATCAAGCCTGAAACACTCTTCCTATTTCACAGAATGATATGCATAAATATGATTCTAAAATCTTCGGAAAAATTAATAGCTTCATCATACAGCAAAATCTGCAGAGATTGATAGTTGTTATTACTACAAAATCATAGGAGCAAACTAAACAAATCCTACTTATGCATACATAATGTAAATGAAATACATTTAAGTTACTAACTGAAGTGGGTACAGTTTTGATGCTTCCAGATTTCACACAGGGACCAGTCAAGCATCAAAATGAAGTTAATATTTATTTAATGCCATTAATGTGATGAAGAAAGAAAAAATTGTTTCACCCATTCAAATGGCTTCTGACATATATTTTATGGCAGAAAAATGTCAGTTTGATCAGTCAAGATTTTAGAAGCCAACTACAATATGTCCTCTTCAAAGCACCAACTTCCGTTCGTTTAAATGTCATGGTACCGAAGATACTATCTTCCCAGGGGTACATTCTTGTGTTATAAAAATGAAACATGTTCTTTAAAATAGTTAAAAATGTTATCCCTTACAAACAACTGTAATATTCAGGCGAAAGAGAATATTCCTACTGTAACAGTTTTAATATGAAAAATTAAGTGTTTAAGGTGTCTTTTCATCTTCTACATTAGCTGTCATATAGAAATACTACAATATCTTCGTCCGAAAGCACTAACACACGTGAAAGTAGACCTAGTGGTGTCATGTGGCTCAATATTACACTATATTAGCTGCAATGCACAAGAACCAGCAATAATTTCACCCAAATATCATTCAATTTAAAATCATGGCAGCATTACTTATAAACAGATTAAACAACTCTACTTTTAAACAAGTTTAGCATTCCATTCGAAAGGGAAAATTTTCTATCCACGTAATACAGTCTCAAATCTGAGCAAATTGAATAAATGTTTGGAAATAATGGAGGACACGATATCACTAGAAGTCAATAAAAAATCCAACATGGCAATCACCGTTATAGATGAAAAACAAGGCTTAATTTGTACCCTCAGTAATTATTGCAATAATACTGGTACAGGGATCATATTAACCAGTCCACTGTTCGGCTATGTATCGTAGCTTTTCGAATGCTCCGACCTATTTTTTTTTAAACCTGAAGGGCTCCGGTACATCTGCTGACAACCTAATTAGATTTTGGAAATTTCTCTGTGATCTTTGATATCCACCAAATTGAGTAACATATGGATTTACAAATATTATTTTAAGCCGTATTTTGTACTATATTAAAACTAAATATGTCATCCTCATTATCAGCGTCATTACTAGACAGGAAAAATATTATCGAATGCAGTAACTGAGATGGGTACGAGATATGATGTTTCTAGCTTCGGTGGGATTCAAAATATCAGTTATATTTAGATTTCAATTACTTATACTAAACAATACACGGAAAAAATGTACTTTGCCCTGCAATCCACTGTTTATTCAATACGTTAAAATTGTATTTCTAACTCCTGCAAATCTTTTGTTAGTGCAGGAAAGTTGAAAAGTGTTACCTGCTTTCCTTATCTTCTTTCATCTCTTCTTTTTACTTGCTTCAGAAGCTCTTTGTTAAACTTTGTCATCGTTGATTTCTGCCACAACAGCTTCGTCTAACATCTTTTCTCCTGACTGTCCTACTTCATCTAGTATCGCTGCCATGAAACTTTAAAGAATTAAGTAAATCTCAAACATTGTAATACACAAATGAGAACTATCCATTAGCAAAATACCACACTGAAAGAAATGTATACAACATAGAAAAATGTAAAAATATAATCCACAATCAAGAGCCAAGACCAACAGACGCCAGAGGCAATGTGGACGCGAGTCACATGTATTTCCATCACGATAGATATCAGCACATGTCGCTAGCTATGCAATGGCATCTTTCTTAATAAACAATTGAATAAAAGATATTAAAACAATCATTAATTTCTTATATTCAGTCCAATTAATCTCTTATTTTATAATGTTGAGGATATCAAGAGTTTTCTCAAAACTTTTACTAGATGTAAGCTAGAGTGCGTCCAACACTCGTGACGCATTAGATACCACTGGATCTTATATAATGCTGTGACTAATTTGACTTGGTAAAATTGAATATTGAAATGCTAAGTAGGGCTGTTGATATTTTAATAATTACCTGATCATCGATATTTTAAAAAGTATCATTATTGGCTGTCGATATATCGGAAAAATTTCGATATATCGATACTTTTCTAAAATCAAACCTTGTAAAAATAAGGTTGTCCGCTGATAAATAGATGTGTGGTTTTGTTCTTAATCGGGATTTCAATTTCGAATGGTTTCTCTTGGTGATGATGATGGTTGACTTTTTTTTTTAGAAAAATTTGACCATTATGCGTGTTATTATTTTCATAAAAATGAGTAAAATTTATAAAACCCGAAAGAGGTTCGAGGTAAATCGTAGTTCATTTTCAAGATTGGTAAGCAATATAGTTGAGGAATTTATTTAGGTAGAAGTTTAGCTATTATAGCACGCATTATGGCCAAATTACATAACTTTTTTCACAAATTTTTTTCGTGGAATTTCATTTAGTTTTGTATGTTGATAGCTTACTCTTAGTTGTGTTACTTTTCTTGCTCTCTAATTAGCAACTATTTGTTATTTACACTTCCTAATATTCTGCTAACACACTAATTTCCTGTTGGACTTCCCTGGACAGTGCGCAAGCTCATTTCAAACATTGGGCTCGCGCACGACTCTTGCTGGGCGAGCGATGCCTTGCCTACACTGTTGTCATCATCTGAGTAAACTTGGTACCTATAAATTCCAAATTATAGAAACGTGGTAAGATTATTTAAGCTTGCTAATCTCTATGCGTAACAGAAATTTGAGAGCAAACGAAAAATTATAATTTATTTTAAAAAATATCGAATTCGATATCCAGATTTCAGTATCGAAATATCGATATATCATCCTAAAAAATATCACATAAATATTGATATTTTCAAAAAATAATATCGATATTTCGATATATCGACCTATTATCAACAGTCCTTTTGATAAGCAAGAAGCTAACGATAAAACATTAATGTTAGCAATATGTTATTTGTTTATCTATTTATTACGTGACGTGAAATAAACTCATAGTGGAGTTCGTTAATTCTATTAATGAGGATTTTTTTTTTGTTCTGTTTGATATCGTCACTATTTCAGTTGGTGGTATGCATTTCTACACTGGTTTCTGTTTGATACTAACCAATGCATGGTATTATACTATAACTATTCATTAACTTTAACTATGGAGGTTGATGTTTTCAGGAATAACGGGTTTTTCGATATATCGATGTTTTAAAAGAATTAATTATTAGATTTCAACATATCGAAGAAAAAGTATCAATCCTATTTTAAAGTACAATTGTCACAAAAATGTGTAAAAATAGGTCCAAGTCTCATGGCTGTTGTGAGGTATTCTTCTGAACCAAGTCTTCACTTTCTGAAACAGAATGATTTCTAACTGAAAAGGAGAGCAAAGGATTGTGAACCAACTGAGATTAGAGTCACATATAGAGACTTCTTAAGTAAAATCAAAAATCTCCTGAAGACTGAATGGGAAGAGTTGTGGAAGATCCAATACAGAATACGGCTGTTGATATTTTTAAAAGTATCTGATTTTCGATACATCGATATTTTTAGAAGCATCAATTTCGGATTCGATATATCGAAGAAAAAGTATCGATGTATCGATATATCGACCCTATTATATAAAAACAATGTCTAAAAAACAAATCATTTTAAAAAAAGACTTCGTCTTGTGGCTATTTACTGATGAAGAGTTGTGAGATATTCTTCTGAATAAAGTTTTGATTTTCTGAAACAGAATGGTTTTTCAAGGCGTTATGGATAAATCTTTTTTTTTTAAATTGTGATTTAGCTATTATACATTTTTACTAAAAGGAAAAGCATAATGTGTATGATTTACTCTAAAACTTGTGTATCCCGAGAGAAGATCGAGGGAAATCTTGGTTTTTGGGAATTTGAAAGATCGATAATATAACCCTGTAGAGGCATTTATTTAGGTGGAAGTTATACTATCAGAGTATGTATAATGGCCAAGTCACTTTTTTTTACAAGGATTGTTTAATGTGAAATTTAATTTCTTTTTCTGCGTTGATAGAATAATCCAAGTCTTCTTACTTTTTTTGATCAAATTTTTACACCTTAGCAAAGATTTGGAATCCGAATTTGCCAATATTCCTGCATACATCCAATTTTCATGTTGAAATACTTCCCTTGGCAACGTACGCTCATTTAAAACAACGGGCTCGCGTCCGATTCGTTCTGTGCAAGCGACGCTGTGCCTGCATTGTTACCGTCGGTGTAGGCGTACCAATAACTTCCAAATTAAATATAGGAACAAAGTAAAATTTAATGTGTTTCTTAGGCTCCTGTTCTTTGTGAAAAACTGAAATTTAAGGCATATAGCCTCATCAAGAAGAAAGCAATTAAAGTACAAATTATCTATGATACGTTTCTGATTTTGGATTGGCATTTCTTATGCTGTGGAGATGAAACTATGTATGTGTACCAAATTACCATTTTCTAGGACAACTGGAAGTTGCGTTTAATTATGATGAGGGAGTGTCATAGTCATTTCAAAGATTTTCAGTTCCACAAAATTTGAAAGTAAGGTGATGACTAAGGTAAAATTTTGCACATTAGGTAGGCTTATTAAGCTCCATTTACAAATAAAATTTGTGACATATAAAAAGTAAGATTGAAATGTGGGGTGGCAAAATCGTGTCTGAAAGGCGGCGATTTAAGACGCGGTGAACATTTTTTTCTTTAGCTCTACTACCACCATAGGTGGCGACAACAATGCGTTTGGCCAACAGTCAAGGAGGCGACTCTCCTGGTCAGTCTGGCAACAATGTTTGAAGAGGCGGTAATCCCCATTTATGCCCTGGCATGGAAAACTCCTAGACCCACTACTGCCATGGTGGTTGCCTTGGCGTTAATAAATTGTGTTTTAAAGACACCAGTCTATCATAATAAGTTTTCAGCAAAGACAATCCAAAAGCGGTAGATTCTTTTTTCAATTTCTTCTCCTAATAAATTAGTTACTGGACGGCGGCGGTTCGAATCCCCGTCCGGGCATCCAGATTTGGGTTTTCCATGGTTTCCCCAAATCACTCCAGGTGAATGCCGGGATGCTTCCTTCAAAAAGGCCATGGCCGAATTCCTTCCCATTCCTTGCCCCCATCCTTTCCCGTCTCTAAAGACCACGTCGTTAAAAAGGGACGTTAAACTGTTACAAAAAAAAAAAAAAATAGTTACTGGAATAACTGACTGTGACTTACTTTTTGATCTCATTGCTTCTGTTGATATGGAACAAGAAGCGTAACCAACTGTCCAGTACTATTATACCTGGTGCATTACGATTAGTTCTTAATGCTAATACTTTTGCGTTGATTGAAGACAAATTTAAAAAACCTTTCCAGATTGCCCAGACAAGAATTCAAATGAATATTAACTGCTTAAGTGAGTTATTTTGCCTTTTTTTTAACTTGTGCTTGGATCGTAATAATGAGAAGCACTAACTGAGTGTTTAAAATAAGGTGCAACTTGTGAGATAGGCTTTAAAAATGTTCATTGTTTCTTAAAATTCTATCTATATTAAATTTATTGCATGTACAACACAGGTAATCGTTTTTCTTCTCATAATAACTTGGAATATTCTACGAGAAAACGGAAAATCATAACTTATTTTTTTAAAAATATCGACTCCGATATCCAGATTTAAAAATCGAAATATCGTAATAAATAATATCACTCATAAAAGTCGATATTTTATCAACTGGCCTAATACAGATCCAAAGGCGCGCGGTATGATGCCATTGAACATAACATCCCGAAGAAACCATGCCTAAACTGACCAGATTTTAACATTGGTAAAGCGGGACACCTTTGACGAAGATTGGGGGGGGGGGGGGTGTTCGTGAATAAGAAGAGCAACAAAATTTTTTTACAAATAAAATACTTTAAAAAATTATGTATAGTATTATTTTATTCTTTGACATATTTCTCATCAGTAGATTGTTGTCATTGTTTAAAATCTCATGAAATTTTTCACAAGACTTTGTTTAATTATATTTCACACCCAATATGGCTTTAAAAGTCTCAGCACTCATTGTGACTTTTCTGCTGTCCACACTTTATTTACCGTAAAAAAAACGCGTTCAGTCGCAGCATTAGTTCCGGGCAAGGAAAGCGCGTCTTCTACCATTTTTAGTGCATTATTGTATGGAACATGGTTTGTTTCAAAATGATGAAATATTTCTAACCATTTGTTCTCTATTGCGACTTTTGCTGAAGACCAGGATTTAACTTTTCCCTTTTCAATATATTTTTTTAATAATGGTACTGTATCAAAAAAGATCATTTTCGGAAATACTACTACGTATACGGAAAATTTTGAGTAATATGATCCAATGATTTTTACACGTCATTCCAATTAAGTTCTTTTTTTAATGTAACACAATGAAAATGTTCAATATCATTATAATGTACCGTCCACTCTTCTAAATAATCAATGCAGTTACTGAAGAACTTTTTAACGTGATTCACGATATCAGCACGATTTATTACACCTTGTTCTTCAAAGCTGGCTTATACTATTACGGATAGTTAAAGGAAGAAAATTATTTTCTAACCGCTCTTGACACTGAAATCTTAAATTATTAACTTCATTTGATACTTCGATTGCAGGAATTTTGTCTCCTTAAATAAGTTTTCTAGCGTTTTAAAAAAGAGCTGCTTGATTGTGTACAAACTCTAGCCAAATTTTTGAAGATTCCTTTTCAAAAAACTCTTCTAAAATTCTAGGACATTTATCCTGTGATTGAAAATAGGATTTCAAAGGATCGTACATTTCGACAGCTGGCAAAAGAGCTAACCAGCGCGTTTTGCTGTATCCAAGAATTTTCTGGTATTTGGCTTCCGCAGTTTCAAAAAATTATTTAAGCATTTCATTACGCACAGTGTATATATAGAAATAAGAATATATTTTAATAACAATAATTTCCACATTTACAGGCAACAAGCCAACAGCTGTTTG
This sequence comes from Vandiemenella viatica, assembly GCA_031002005.1. NCBI lineage: Eukaryota > Metazoa > Arthropoda > Insecta > Orthoptera > Morabidae > Vandiemenella > Vandiemenella viatica. The sequence goes on along the minus strand of CM061921.1, from coordinate 336,111,927 downwards.
AATGGCGTTCTGAATTATGTGCGCTGCACAACCAACACCAATAATGTTTTGATTAAGGTTTTTGTTTAATTTATAAAAAAAAATATTATTTGTACCTCTTCTCCCTTTTCCTCCAAAATCTGTGTTCGTGTTGTCTGCACAATATGCAATCATTTTATGCTTTTAATTGTTTTTTCCCCAAAATATTAATAATGAAAATGATAATTATTTCAGAAGTTTCGGCGTTCCCTAGCTTGTGATGCATTGTTTCAGAAAATCGGGACTTTTTTAAAAGGCGGTGGGACGCGGGACAAATTGTTAAAAATTGGGACTGTCCGGCCAAAAGCGGGACGTCTGGTCACCTTAACCATGCCTTAACATAAAAGTAAATAAAAAAGAAACAACAGTAATAAAACGGCTGCGATCAGGGCACACCATGCTAAAATCAAAATTGTTCCTAGTAGGTTTGACATTATCACCGGATTGTGAATATTGTGATGCATATGAATAAATCATACACTTTATTGTGAAATGCATAAAATACAGTCAACATAGTAAAACTATCCTACAGAAAGATGGATGCGTGATCATTACAAAGTTTGAGAGTTTACGTCACTTCCTAGCGACATTAACGGACGATAAGATGAAACAATTATGCAAATATGTAGCTAAACGTAACACAAAAATCTAATATGAAACTATTAAATGAGTTAAAATTTTGGTTTACCCATACTACCTCAACGTATTCTAAATATTTGAAATGTGTTTGATACTAAATAAAGTTTTTTCTCTTCATGTTTTTTCTCATTTTTGTTTTAAAATATGGATGTATAATTGTATGTAAGCTAATATCCTACAAATGCTAACAGTGGTTGCTGCAAAATACGATTTTAATGATGACTCCAAATGTAACAAAAATGTTTATAATATGTATGATATTTATGTTTTTATCTTGTTTATTTTTGATGATGGATGTATAATGTATTACAAGTGCTGTATATGGTTGTTTTTTTGTGGTGACGAAATAATGTATTATAAATAATTGTACCATATTTGATACCAAATAGGTTATATATATATATATACATGCGAATATTTTACAAATGATTGAAAGTAGTTGCTGAAAATTTGGGTTTAAGGATGCTTACTTTTTCTTTTCTTTTTTGACGCTAAATAATGTTTCTAATTTGTTTATTTTTAAAGATGGATATCCAAATGCAATGAGATGGTTTAATGTGTTTATTGCCAAACTATGTCTTATAATGATGTCCAAATAATGTATTATAAGTGTCTGAAATCTTTATGTGAAGAAAATTATTTTTGTTAGGTGGTCAAAATTGGCGAAAGTCAAAGACCATTAACTAAACGAAATAAAAAAGGTTTCTAACGGTGTTAGGCATAGACTTTTTTTAATGTGACTTGGCCATTAGGCATGTTATAATTTTTAACAAAATAAAATAATAATAATTCCGTGCGATAGTGATGACCTGGTGACTGGGTTTCTATTGGCTGCGCATTCCGCCCCTGTGGTAGCCCGGCAATCCTACCGGCTACAGGAAACCTACTGTTGAACTTGGAATCCGAACCACGGAACAATTCTGGCGTACATCACATTACACAGCGAGCTACGCCAACGGTGAAGGTCGGGTTAAGGACCCAAATCTTCACCGATACAAGGATTCGAGCCGGGGAACTTTCGATCTTCAGTCAGACGCCTTAACCACAGAGCCACAAGGCCGCTTTTACCAAAATCAAAGGCATAATGACTTGTAAAATCCGAAAACAATTCCAGAGAAATTTTGGCTTTTGTGAATTTGAAAGATAGATAAAGCAACACAGTAGATGCATTTGGTTACGTTGAAGATTTACAATCATAGTGGCCAAGTCATTTTTTTTTTTACAATTGTTTTATGTGTAATATCATTTCTTTTTGTGGATTGATAACTTGTTCTGAGTCGTTTCACTTTTTTGGGTATAATTTTTTCAACTTAGAAAACGTTTGTTATTTATATTTCCCAATATTCCTGCTAACATACAGTAATCAATTCGGAATACATACCTCGACAATATGCACGCTCATTTAAAACCATGGGCTCGCTTCCTATTCGTTCGGTACGAGGGTTCCGTGCCTCCATTGGTGCCATCGTCTGAGTATGCGGTGTACCAATAACTTCCAATTTAAATATAGGAACCAAGTAGAATTTCACTTGTTACTTATGCTTCCTAATCTTTGTGAATAACAGAAATTTGAGGCAAATAGCCTCTTCTAGAAGAAATCAATTAACGAATTAATTTGTACCAAGACATTTCAGGTTTGGGATTTCCATTGGATAAATACGGGGACTTTTCTTATTATCTGGCGGTGAAATCACGTAGCTGAACCATATTACGTTTCTAAGAATACTGAAAGTTGTGTGGAATTATGATACAGTAGTGTCGAAGTCGTTTTAAAGTGTTTAAATTCCACTAACTTCCAAAGGAAGGAGACGAAAGAAGTAAAATTTAATACATTAGATGAGCTTACTCAGCTCCTTCTATAATTAAAATTTGTGACACGTAAAGATATTAAGGTAGAAAGCGATTTCACTCTTGGGATAAATAAGGTTTTAACAAGGAAATTACCCAGTTTTAACTCTTCTTGTTATTTGCGAAAAACCGTATCTACGATTTCGGCTAGTCAATTAGAACTTCGATGATCATCAGTGAGTGAGTGAGTGAGAAAACCAGAGAAATTTAAATACAACTTCTAATTTAAGAACATGAGCTAAATAAAATTTAACATATTTGCTAAGCTTGCTGATATGTAGGTACAATAGGATTTTTAGGTATGTAACATCATCCAGACCGAAAATATTAAGGTACAAAAATGACCCTAATCTCTTCTAAAAATGGATTGGCATTGTCGCCGTTGACTAGCCGAAAGCACTGCCGTGCACCCAGAAAATTCACCCAGAAATTAGCCGCACATTTTATTTTTAACTAAGTAGACTATTTTACTTAGGCAAATAAATTGAAGCGCTAGGCCACTGTGCTTTCAGTTACTGTTATTTTAAATAAGTTATGTGTACCAATATTCGTCAGCAGCTGCTTTTTTTATAAACAAATATTCCTTGTTTTATAGGTTCTGATGGTAAACTACTGCGATTATTAGGCACTGGAAGATTGATTGTTGATGCAACTCGATCAGATTTTGCAAATGTGGCAAAGATACCAAATATTTTCAAGCAATTTCTGACAGCACATGAATAAAATGCCTTCTATCTATCTTGTATTTAGGTCATCTGATGATCTTGAAACATTCAACTAACCTCAGTATTGTTTTAACTCACCAACTATTGTACCAAGACTAGTCTCTGAAACTTCATGGGACATATTTTTCATGAGCTCTTGTCTATCAAAAGGTGATGGCGTTGTTTCTTCTGTTATGCATGGAGAAGCCCCTACATTAAGTGAAATATTTACCCTTCTTTTATGCTTGAAAGTAATGTCTTTTTACAGGTTTATTATTACATCTGAAATGACTAATGCCGGACAAAAATACCATTTTTTGAAGGGGAGATTCAAGATGGATGCTTTGGCGTTAACAAATTGTGTTCTAAAGGCACAAGTCTAACAGTAATACTTTTAAAGAAAGCGCATTGTACAGACAATCCAAAAGCGGTAGATTGTTTGCTTAGTTCAGATTCTCCTCATAATAAATTCGTTACTGTTGCTGTGACAATTTCTTTGGAGATCAATTCTTCTGTTGCTATGGAATAAGAAGCGTAACCAATTTGTGAAAAACATTCAACTGTGAAATAGCTACCGTATAGGGTGCTTTACGATTAGTTCTTAGTGCTTATACTTTTGTGACAGTTAAAGAAAATGTTTGAAAACCTTTGCGACGTTTTTCAGACAAGAAATCGAAAGACTGCTAGCTGCTTGAATGAGCATTAATATTTGGCCTTGTTTTTTACTTCTTCCTGTTGCTCAGATTGTAATTGATCACAAGCACTTACTGAGTATTTTAAATATAGTGAAATAAGTTTTGTTTTTAGGTTTTTATCTGTTTTATCTATTGTAATCTATGCATTCGTCAACAGCTTTTACCTTCGACTATTCTCTCAACTAACAAATTAACTAATTCCGGAATGTCTTAAAATCCCGTATGTTCTTTTTTTAAGACTCTTCCACAAAATTCTTTTCTCATTCACCATGTCCAAAATACGTTCATTTCGTACTTAATTTTCAACATCCTTCTACAGCACCACGTTTCGTATGCTTTCATTTTCCATCTTAATAATATTCCTGAAGTCCTTGCTTCGCTACCATACTGTACTTGAAACGTAGAGTTTGAAAAAGTTTTTTCTCTTAAGGTCCTTTAATATAACCTATACGGTGCTTCTGCTTGGGAAGATTCAAGCATTATATCGCAGATTTCTTACTTACCAAATACATTATTTCCGTATGAAACATAGTTTTTTCAGATAAACTCAGATTCATATTTTTCAATGACATGAGTGCGTTCCTTTTATTTCCTGTTGCTTTGGCGCGACACAGAAGACATTCGGAGAAAATCAAATGCTATTTAACAAATCTTCTGTGTATTGGAAATATTCTAGAAAATTTTGCTTTTGGCTATGAAATATAGTGTGCCTTGTTTCTTGAAGGCAATAAACATTAATCTGTCCGACATTTATCTTGAAAAACAATATGGTGGATTCAGTGTTTGGGTATCCAAAGTTCCCTGGTTGCAATCCTGCATTTAGCTCTGCTTTTTACACTCAAATTCAGCTGTGGAAAAGCGCACTAGAATGCTTTCGTGGTTCGGATAGCACGTAAAATAGTAGGTCCTCTTGTCATGGTAGGTTATGGTGGCTTTCCACGGTTGGTGGTTTTGTGTACAATCCAGCACGCACCGCAGGGTCTCCGGTACCACCTTGCAGCCACCTACCCACCACGTTACCTACTGTCGTTTCAGCTACCCGGGCATTTGATGTTTACCGAGTTGGAAACTGATAGAAGGCCATTAGAGGTGGCTCCCTTTCCACGGCACGTTGTTTATAGCGGCCGGCAAATACGCGGGCCGTGGGAAGCTTATACACCTGGTGCGACGAACTAGCTTGGCGATTAGCGGTCAATAACGAGTAGCTGTAAATAAACAATAGTTGAAGCTACTCTCCGAATAGCATACTGGCTTATCTCGCCTGGTTGACCGAGGTCACTGAAACGCCACAAACATGTCTGGCTCTTGCCAAGTGGTGATACGGTTAAAGCCCCAGTGGTGAAAGGAATTTTTATCATTAGGTATTTGGCTAACAAGATAAGTGATAAAGTCGTGGGATAGCAAGATGGAAATATCCAGATGGTCGCAGCAACGCAGAAGAAACGTATAAACGTGCCTTGAAGTGTCAAGGCTTTCATTGGTACTCTCGTCAGTCGTGTGAAACGTTTTAAACCCACGTCCTCCCGAATACGAGTCGCGATAATTACTGTTAACCCACAACATGATTTTTTTTTTGCTTATGGCTTTACGTCTCGTCGACGTCAAGGTCATTATAGGCGGGAAGGGGCTGGAGACAAGAAAAGGGAAGGAGTGCGGCCATGGCCTTTTGAAGGAAGCATCCCGGCATTCGCCTGGAGTGATTTGGTGAACCACGGAAAATCCAAATCAGGATGCCCGGATGGGGATTCGAATCGCCGTCCTTCCGGATGCGAGGCCAGACCCTCCATCATCACGTCGTCATTTATAACTTTCATATATTCTATAATCTTATGCAATGAATTATATATAATCCCACAATCCAAAGCTAAATGCATTATTTTTATACCTAGTAATAATGCCACACACAAATCGATAACATGGTCAGATATATGCATGTGCTGAGACACCGAATTTTCAGTATTACATGTGATCAAGGCAATTAGAGTGGTTCACGAAAAATTCATAAGAAATATCGGCACGCTATTCACACTTGTAGACCGAACGCTGTTGCCTGGGAGGTCTGCCGGACAACAAAACCCAGTGTCCCTAGGAGAACTATATGGGAAACACATATGCTGCTTAGCCTGTGAATGACCAGGAAACTTTTGAATTAAAGGCAAGATAAACAGAGACAATTTATCGCCACCTCCTGACGGCACGGGTATTTTTGCAGAGGTTTAAATCTTTAAACTAACACTGTTACCATACAAACTCTGATAATTCTAACTCTTAAAATAATTACAAGTTCTTTTTCAATGCCTTTAATCTTCAGTTACGGTTAAATGTAATTAGACTTAAGGTTAGAAACAATATAACAGTTCAAAGATTACGAATGATTGCATTTTGTTTTTTTAACGGTTTCTCAATCACGTTCTCCCAATATAATCTACAATTTATAAAAAAAATTCACTGACTCAGGCAATTGTAATCCGTAATAATTATTCTGCAGGTTCTTTATTTCATAATTGTTTATCACGTCCTTTTAGTATGGGCGACATATTACAAAGGTAATCCTTTACTATAACAAAGTTTACAACGATAAGTTTTTCTTACTTCCTTTAATCGCACATAAATTGGTACTCCCAACCAAGGTTTACTACAAATACCATACTGTACTGTACCTTTCGCATTTGACTATTTCCTCTGGTTCCTTCTGTCACGTAGAATACATTTAATGTCCTCCACTTTACGTCAGACGACGACTAATGTAGGCACTTCCGTTATACTTTTATTAGTTATACTCCATTTTACCTATAAGAAAGAATATACTCCACCTCTCCCCTTGTTTACCTCAACAGATTCTGCATCTTTTCGCTCAGTATTAATCACACCGAAGTTCACTTGAAAAATAATAAAATATTTTACGGCCGCACTTATATTATTCTGCACTCTACGTATCTTCATACAAAACTACATAACTGTTCTTGGCCACAGTGGTAACAATCTTTCTTATTTGTGTAACAGCTTAGAGCTCGTAGTTCAACCTGATATCTTTTGTCGCCTCATCTGTCGCCTTTTCCATATTTCTCTTCTTCTTTTTTACAATAATTCCTTGCTACTTGGTTTCCTGCGACCCGCTTCATTTCTTGTCCCTCAAGTAGTATACTGCTATTTGTATCTACATTTATCATAATATCAGACATAATAAAATACATTTATACATACAACAATACTTCCTGTCTAACCTGGCGTATGCCTGTTATAAAGTGATCAACGCTTTGTAACAGTGCATTTTATGATGTGGGCAAAAATTATATTAACATTGTCTTAGACGAATTATTGAAGTCTTCAAAAGAACCAATGAACGGGAAGCTGATCCGAACCAGAAACCCATGGTGGCTGAAGGATAATGGGAATATACCACGGAACAGGTAGTAGCTGTCAGCTGGTGTACGAAAACGAAGGTATAAGGAGTTGGTAAATGGGCAAGCAGAGAGGAACCCTGACCTTACCTAATCGCTGATAGTTGACAATAGTACCAAGGGAAGTCAATGGATGCCGTATTTTTTAAAATAATGCTAGATATTTCTGTGGTCAAAGGGGTTACTCGGGAATCAACTGACAGTAGCGATAATCTCCAGATTCGGGAAATCTACACGTTAGACAGTCATATGTCGAAGAGAAGGATAAGACAGAAAGTTTGAAATATCATTTCAGAAAAAAAGTGTTTCACGTGAATTCCCCGGCCAAAAATAAAAATGTGGCTGTCCAGAACCTGATGATAGTCAATAAATAAACGGAAACTTGGTTGCTGATACACTAATGTTAACCCTTTTCCGTTTCAAAAACCAATCAACTAGAAATGTACTTTCTTCGACGCCCAAACACAAGATGCAAATTGGAGCGATATGCGCCACTGGGTGGTCCTGGGAGAAACTGAAAGTGGAGAAAGAGAGATATTCCTTCCGGCTCTCTCAAATATGGCTCGAGTAGTATCTTTCTGCTCAATATTGTCTGTGGACTTCCAGCTGTGCCAAATTTTACTGGTCTAGGAGCTTCCGCCGCGTCTCCCATGCAGGCGCTGGTGGTGCTGGGCATTGGTGGACTAAGCAGAAAGGTTTGCTATATGGCCAGGTTTTTGAAGGGTCTTTGGCCTGGTTCGTGCCAGGCGCCGCGTCCGCGTCGCTCCCCGTGGGCTCCCTTAATATGTGGTGAAGTACGCCATGCCTTACTATCCCCGCTGTAATGGCGGATAATTCTTCTAATTGCCTAATTCCGCGAGTGGTTGGTTTTTTTTGTTGTGGGGCTAGTCTTTGAATATGGAAAGGGTCTATATGCTAACTGCGCAACGATAATCCATCGTCCACCGCTATAAGACATTGTTGCACCCACCCAGTAAGGACCTGATGGAGGTAAGTCAATCGTTAAGGTCTCATTCTCTTTAAAGTCACAAAGATTTTCATTGTTGCTGTAAATGGTCTGATTTGGATTTTGTCATTTTGATTTTACCATTTTGCTTAGCAAAAGAATCCTGTTAATTTGATTCTGCATGTAAATATATAATGATTTACAGTTTACTAAATTCAGCAAAAATTTGATTTACTTGCAAATATCAGTATCCTACCCTCTCCTCGTAATTTACATTCAGAAAAGTAATAATATTATTAATATTTATCTTGTACATTTCTCCTATAAGAAAAAACTTGGACACTGGCATAGAACAGCATAGTTTCCAGCCTCAGACGTGGTTGCCGTTTTTCTTATGATCTAAGCAGTGAGTCTTTTTGAAACGAACTAAATCTGCTGATTCAATCTGTTGCTAATCTGATAATTTCACTGTAATCCGAGAACAGAAATCCTGAGGGCTGTTCTGTTAGTCCTCACTATTCCCAACAATACCTAAGTGAATTCTGTGCTATCTACAGTTTATAAATTTCTAAAAAAAAAGAAAAAAAAGAAACTCATTCCAGTTCGTGGAATGTTTCTAGCTATTTTCTATTTGATGGTTTCTTTCTGATCAGCACCATGAGGGGTTGTGACAGAGGGACTATTTTACCTCCGGAATGTTTTATACAGAATTAAGCTCTAATGGTAGAATTTTATATGATTATAATTTCTTGGGATATTATTTTGTGCTGTAATTCAATGGTTTCACATTACCCTCGGCCGACGTCAGGCACAGTTTCTAATCACAAGGGCTCTACCACTACAAGCTTCCCTGTCATCTTACTAGAAGGCCCATAGGAAGTAAAGAGTGACTCCTGGCAGCTACTGCCATCCAGTCGCTAGAGACATTTATTGCAAAATTAAAGCATACTTGACGGAAATAACAATGTTTGGTTTTATAATGACTAACATATTAGGATCCAAACCTCTGCACATTTGATCAGACATAACCAACTGACTCGGCGGAAGAATTGTACAATATTATTTCGCATACAGATGGTATGGAGAAGGTTTCTCAAACTTTTAACTCCGCTTACCCCCTATAAAATTTACCTGGCAAAAAACTGGGTTTTTATTATTATTTTTTTAATAAGGATTTTTACAGTGACAAACAGCACAATGTTATTAATTAATGTGATTGATGCAGTCTGCTCTGAGCCGTCGAACAGTGCGGATCGTTTCCTTGTTTACACGCGAGCCGTTCTAAGTGGTGCGAGCAAGCTATCGGACTTCGTGTCTACACAGTGGTTAGTGTTTCTTCGAGCTTAAGTTACCGCTGCTGTTCAACTACACAACAGGTTGAAGATAGTGGGTGAATAGTGCAAGAGGTGTAAGCCTAAGGGCTTACAGGATGCAGGAGGACACGGAAGGGAGCACAGCAGAGGAAACAGCAGATGCTATCTCCTCGGCCCTTCAAGTGTGCTATACGCCGATCGAAGTTGACATCGTAAGTACGCCGCCCATTGCACTCCCAGATTCTGAAAAGACAACAGTTATAAGATACGCAAGCTACGTGCGTATGCCGACATAGAACAGCCTGCATGCATAAGTACCAGATGTGAAAGAGCCCCAACTGGGGAAATTGACTTAAATATGAACATTAATAGTGTGCCATTTATACCTACTAACCCCGCAATTGACGCAAGCGTTTCAGGAAGTGAAGAGATAGTCCAAGCAGAAATACCAATAACAACTTATACTAGCAATAGCAGCCAAAACACAATAGCTATGGGATCTAGGGATTTTCCAACAGTCAATTCCGCAAATGTGCAAGCAGCTCCTACATTGGGAGAAGAGAAATTTAGGTACCCAGAACATGACACCGGTCTATTCATAGTCTATGCAGAACAGATAAATACAGAAGAGCACCCAAATAGGGGCGCCCTCGGACGTCTTCATCCCATGTCCGTTGGTAAATTTATCAGGAATTCCATCCCAGCAATGGACCATTCGATCCTTAACATACCAACCAA